>CAUYQV010137799.1:0-17804 GCA_963574575.1 Galagoides demidoff
GCATCACAGCTCATAGCAACCTCCAACTCCTGGGCTCAAGCGAGTCTCCTGCCTCAGCCTCCCAAGTAGCTGGGACCACAGGCACCTGCCACAACACCCAGCTATTTTTGGGTTGTAGCCGTCATTGTCATTTGGCGGGCCCGGGCTGGATATGACTGGATACACCCGCCACTTTAGGTGTATATGGCTGGCGCCTTAGCCACTTGAGCCACAGGTGCCGAGCCAATTTTTTTTTTTTTTTTTTTTTGGAGACAGAGTCTTATTTTGTTGCCCTTGGTGGAGTGACGGTGGTGTCATAGCTCTCAAACTCTGAGCTCAAGCAGTCCCCCTGCGTCAGCCTCTCAGAGTGCTAGAATTATAAGCATGAGCCACCGTGCCCGGCCTATTCTAATTTTTACCTCTTGCTGTATCCATACCCTTTGCTTGGTAAGTTTACAAGGCCTTCCCACCACGGAAGAGATACCTGCCTTACCCTTGATAGTAAGCTTGACCATGTTACATACTTTGGCCAGTAGGATGTTGGCAGACATGACAAAATCAGAGGCTTAAAATGGGCTTTCTCTCTTGTACCACAGCCATTATTGTGGAAAAATGCCCAGACTAGCCTGATGGACCTAGGAATGAACCAAAGACCACTGCCACAGTCAGCCGAGGTGAGCTTATGTTAGCACACAGCCTACCTGCTCCCAAATGAGCCTGGTTAAGGTACGCAGAGTCACCCTGCTGACCCATGGTTGACCCCACATGTGTGAATAATTATTGCTTATTGTTGTTTTGATCATACCCTATAGAAGCCACCCCACACATAGTCTTTTTTCTAAGTTATTAAATGTGAAATAATTTTATTTTAAAGCCTACTCTCTAAATGTGATAAACAGAGGCTTCCAAAACACATGAGTCAATTCCCTTTCAATAAGCTGTCCCACACAGGAGCACACAACCTCTTCTCAGGTAGGTAATGCCTGCAATGGCAGAAAGGTATTTGTCATGCAGACACTCTGACACAGTGTGATAAACATTAAAATCTGCAAAAAATCCTACACTGTAAAATAAGTGGTTTAGTCGTATCAAGGTGAACCAGGTTCAGTATCTTTTTTTTTTTTTTTTTTGGGCCGGGGATGGGTTTGAACCCACCACCTCTGGCATATGGGGCCAGCGCCCTACTCCTTTGAGTCATAGGCACTGCCCTAGGTTCAGTATCTTGATATCCCAAGACAAAAGTCAGGATATGTAATTGTACCTGGACTTCTCCCCAAAATAACATTGACTTTTTTCTTTTGTCTTAAAGAAAAGCACATATAACCAAGATTGTTATTGTCTCCAGGATCAACTTCCTTTTTTTTTTTCTCTCTCTCTTTTGGTAATAGAATCACCATGAACTTTAATAAAGCTCATGACACCCAGATAAAGCAGCTACATTACCCAGCCTCTCTTGCAGCTAAGTGTGTAGGTTTGTGATTAATTTCTCACCAATGAAATGTGAATAGAAATTATTTGTGTGAAGTCTTTGTCACTATCTTAAAAGAAAAATCTTTCCATCTACTTCCTTTCTTCCCCATTCATAAAAACTAGATGCAGAGATGGTTGGTGTTAGACCAGTTCCAAAAAAGTGGTCAAGAACAACACCCCAGGGCAGTGCTCCTCAAACTTAGTGGGTCTGGGACCAACTGAGATTCTATAATTCTAACAAGCTCCCAGGTACTGCTCATGATGCTATTCTGAAGATTGTGCTTTGAGTAGCAAGGTCTTAAGGGATGGTAAACCAGAAAGATGAAAGGAACCAAGTTCCCAGAGGACTCTGAAGTACAGAGCTCCCTATTCAACTCTATCTGCCCTCCCTCCCCCTATTATATTTGAGTCACAGTATTTTGTGCTTCTTTTGCTACAGCAGCTTGGTACGTGCCCCAACTAGTATATCACCTAAGCAGAAGGGGGATGAATGATCAACCTGGAGGCTCAGAGCATGGGAACTTGCCTTGGGGAGGGTCTCTAACCTAATACATGGTTAAGAGTACTTGGCATTTAGTTTGCCACCCTCTCTCTGTTAGCAAAGATGAGAGTTCAATTGCGGTAGCAAGAAAAATGACCAGTGCTCGCTTCGGCAGCACATATACTAAAAATTAGAATGATACAGAGATTAGCATGGCCCCGTGCAAGGATGACACACAAATTCATGAAGCGTTCCATGTTAAAAAAAAAAAGAAAGAAAGAAAGATAACCAGTGTAGCGCCCAGATTCTGATTTCCTTGTTTAATTTCTTGTTCAATGGCTTGCTGTTTAAAAATTTATTTCTCATAGAGATATTGTATTTCCATAGGCTCGGAATACATCAGTGAGTGAGTGAATACCAGAGTTTTGATAGTTGCATAAACTGGCATTCTGCTTTATATATCAGTCTTTTGGATTCAGACAGTATGAGTCTGTCTCCTAGACACTGTCTGCTTCTATGTGCACTAGAAAGAACAGAGTTCCTTCAATCTGCAGAGCTGAAAATCATATGATGTCCTCTGTGACTCTGCTGTGCTGGGAAGTCTTGCCTGGAAGCCAGCCAGCCAGGCCACCAACCCACTGCTTTCAAACAACTACAGGACATCTCTCCCAGGTTAGCACACTCAAAAGAGGCATTTAATGTTTTCCACAGAATCCCTATAAGCCAGAGGCACATGAGGTATGCTATCACCAGAGGAATATTATCCCAGGGGTCAGAGGAGGTGAGTTCCACCCTTGCTACTGACTGGCTTAGTGGTCACAGACTGTTTAAGCAATTTTATCACCTCTAAAATGGGGTTGATAATATTGATGATTAAATGAAATAAAACATATGCATACACCTAACATAATGCCTGACATTTAATAATAAATGTCAATAAATGTTAGTTTTCTTCCTTGCTTCTACTACTTTATAATGATACAGATACATTTTAGAATAACCCTCCAGCCCCTGCCATAGGTGAAAGGCCTATATGCTTCTGGCCAAAAAAGCTGTTTGAGAGAGAGCAGTGAAAAGACTTTGTGCAGGCATACTTGTAAGAAACTGAGGCAGAATCCCATATGGCCGGATTGGTTGCGGGCCTAACTTGACCAAGGTTCTGGCTGGAATGGCATTTCCAGAGATGTCCAGACTGCATTAAGGAATTAAGGTTGACTTTATAAGGCCAATAAAAAAGCCCTTTGGAAAACTGGCCAGATACCCATCAGTAACCTTTCCTGATCTGTGGTAAGTGATGAAGGTCGCTTACAGATGGGTCCGGGAATGGAAATGTGCTCAGGGACCTCAAGAGAAGAGGAATTTACCCAATGCGTACAGGTATCTAATGGTGCAGATGAAACCTGGGCTCATGAAAGGCTTTTGAGAAGTCTAGCCTGAAAATTCCTTATAAAAGATTCCAGCAAAAACCCCCTGACTTAAGACCTACACAGGAGCAGAGGTATGCACACAAATTCCTGTATGACCAAGAAGTTTCATTATGCCTTGCTTAAAGATTCGAAGTAACAGCCTCCAAACTGGCAAGGTCAGCAAGGGCAGGTATTCAGTCTGTTTTGTTCCTCCATAGTCTCAGGCTTCATCAGATAAGAACAAAGAAAGTAATGACTGACAACATATTCTTCATTAAGTTATGTGAAACCAGTTTATATTGAAAGGGTTACGCTTAAAGGTGTATTTTGGGTAGATTATCAGATTACCAGGGAGGAACTACTTACAGGGCGGGTGGTCACAAGATGTTTAAATGGATTAATGAAGCCATTGATGTCCAATGCGCATGTGCAGAGGGATTATAATGAATATTAATGAGGTCATTGTTGTATAGTGTGCATGTACAAGATTCCTTACATAAAGCAACTGCAAATAAAGAAGCTCGCCATTTTGCCTGAGGGAGCAGATGGTCACCTTTATTTAAAACACAATTTCAATAAGTGTGCTTATTCTTCGCGACATCACTTGTCCGTGAGACCCTAACAGCAACATCCTTATGACAACACCCTGCGCCTTTTATCAGGTAGCTAGAAGCGCTAGTAGTAGTCAAGATATTGCTGATGATAATTCTGGTAGAGACAAATAGTGATATAGAAAAATCAGTGCCAGATTTTACCAGGGAAATTTAGTTTTCAACATTCTTCCCTTACCCCTAAAGAAAAGGGGAAAGGAGACAGCACAACAGACTGAGTCGCAGTGGTCACAGAAGTATGAAGAACAGCAGCAGAGAGTGATGACTTAGTGGCCAAGAGAAGAAAACACTTCCAAGAGGGAGGGATCAAAATGTTGCAGAAGGTCAAACCAGCTTAACTACAGAGAAATCAGGTAAAATAAAAACTAACTGTCAGTTGGACATAGTAACTGGGAGGCTCCTGATGGCTTTAGCAAGAGCATTGCAGTGGAATTGGGTGGGACACCATGTAAACAGAGTGTAGGAAAAAGAAAGTAGACCAACCAGAAGGGTTTGGACAAGTGTTTTCAAGCTTGGCTATGAAGGGAAGGGAAGTGGTAGGACAGAGGTTATTGGAAGACAGAGGATCGAGAATGTTCATTTGCTTTGACTGGAGGGCACTACACAAGTTATAATACTCGCTGGGGAGGTGAAAATAAAAATACAGAAGACAGAAGATAATGGAGAAAGAGAAGTTCCTGAGGAGCAAGAGTCTGGGACCAGGGCCTAGGTAGGAAAACAATCCTAGAAGGATGGGACATGCCTTTCGCTGTAGCAGGAAGGGGCAGCGTGAAGACACAGGTCCACTGGTAGGCTTGGAGCCAGTAAGTTGGGAAAGGGCCCCTTGGATGACTTCCATTTTCTCTGTGGAGCAGGAATTTAGTTTGTCTTCTGAAAGTAAAGAGGAAAGAGACGGAGGGTTACATGGTGAAAGGAAGTGAAGAAGGTAAGAAAAAAATAGCATCTGGAACAGGAAGAAAGAACTGGCCTGAGAAATGTAGTAAGATTACAGAGCAGTGCTGAGGGCGCAGCGGGAGATGATGACTGAACTTCTACTGGTACCAATAGGCAGGGCTCTGCTTTCCTACAGGCACTGAAGAGCAAACAGCTGGGTTTTCCCATCACGTAGCACAATAGTGTGCTCCTAAGGACTTCACTGGCTTTAGGGAGTGTGATGGGAGGGATTTGGATTTGTAGTAGTGACAGAGTTCAAACTCCCAATGTGATGCCACTGAACTCAGATCAATGAAGAGAAGCCCAGTGGCAAATTCTTATATTCTATTCCCATCACTCAGCTCCAATGGATACAAAATAGTAAAACGTACTAAAATGATTAGGAAGTGATGAGTTTTCATTTCACTGTTTTGACCTTTGTTTTCATATGCTTTTCTTTTTTTTTTTTGAGATGGAGCCTCAAGCTATCACCCTGGGTAGAGTGCCATGGCATCACAGCTCATAGCAACCTCCAACTCCTGGGCTCAAGCGAGTCTCCTGCCCCAGCCTCCCAAGTAGCTGGGACCACAGGCGCCCGCCACAACGCCTGGCCATTTTTTGGTTGCAGCCATCCTTGTTGTTTGGCGGGCCCGGGCTGGATTCTAACCCACCACCTTAGGTGTACGTGGCTGGCGCCTTAGCCGATTGAGCCACAGGCACCGAGCCGCATGTACTTTTTTAACATTTTAAAATTTCTTGTTTTTGTTAAATGTTTTTTTTAATCATCAGTTTAAGACAAAAAGTTTTTATATAAGTTTTTTTTTTTTTTTTTGGAGACAGAGTCTTGTTTTGTCACCCTCGGTAGAGTGATGTGGCATCATAGCTCACAGCAACTTCAAACTCCTGGGCTTAAGCAATTATCTTGCCTCAGCCTCCCAAGTAGCTGGCACTACAGGTGCCCCCACCACAATGCCCAGCTATTTTTAGAGACGGGGGTCTTGCTTGGCTCACGCTGGTCTCAAACCTGTGAACTCAGGCAATCTACCTACCTTGGCCTCCCAAGTGCTGGGATTACTGCTGGGATAAGCCACCATACCTGGCCCAAGATTTTTTTATATAAAACTTGTTTTTGTTAAAGGTGCATTTTTATATTTATGTCTTTTACTATATTTTTTATTTACTGTTTTTTGGTTATTTTTTAGTACTGTTGGTAATTGGATAATCCAACTTAACACATATGTTGAGATTCTATATCTCTATGACCCATTTTCAAGTTTCTGCCAGGTGTAGATCAGTCAGTTTCTGGTATGTTACTGGGGCAGAGCGGTCATCCGTTTTCTCAGGGTAAAGTGATAGGGATGCTCTGGGTATTGAGTTAGACTGTCCACTTCTCGTCACTGGCTGGTTTCATAGGCGAGTGATGTACCCAGGCAGGAATGCCATCTACTTTTATTGCTGCTGGTGTGGACAGGATCACTAAGTAGGAGGTTTTTTACTGTGGCCTCAGTGGGCTCAGGCTTTTAACTTTAATTTACATCCGGTTACCTGGAGAATAGGGATGGACCGGGGGAGAAAAACTAACAGGACATTTATCATTCACCCATTCCAAAATCTTTATCGTTTTTTTCAGTGACATTTGTTGGTTAGTAAAATTTTTTTTTTCAGTTTATTCAGGGTCCCTGGTCAATTTCTTAAAATGGGAGGGGGCCTGTGATACAGCATTTTATAGGGTGAATACTTTTTAAAAAAAAATAGTAGTATATCTAATTTTAAGCAATGTTAATGGTAAAGCCTGGATTCACTGAAGTTTAGATTCTCGGCATATTTTTTTATAGCCTTTAATTGTTTCGCTTATTTTGTCAGTTTTTCCAGAACTTTGTGGCCTGCAGGCAGCAGCCAGTTTTTAGTTGATTTTTAACACGGTAGCCCTTTGTTGAACGATATCAGCCACAAAAGCAGGTCCATTATCAGAGCCTATATAAAGGGGCAGGCCATACTAGGGATGATTTCTCTAATTAGAAAACATGTGATTTCTTTGGCCTTTTCACTACAAGGAGGAAAAGCTTCGACCCACCCTGAGTTAAGCACATACAAATATCAGCAAATATTCATTTCCTTTGTTTGGAGGCATTTCAGCAAAATCTACCTGAATGTTTTCAAAGGGTGTCATTCCTAGGCTTTGAATACCTGGTGGGACACTGGGGCCTTGTTTGGCATTAAATTGACTACATGTGACATATTTTTGACTTATTGTTTTGCAGGCTTGCTAGATGTTTTATGTAGAAATACTTTTCTAATAGTTATTCTAGAGTGGAGTGCTCCAGATGGGTGGACTTGTGTATAGTCTGAACTACAGTTTGTTCTTAATAACAACTCTTCTTTCATCTGGTAAACGTGTCCAACTATTATTTATGGCCAATGTTTGTTTTTGTGCTGTATACAGGTGTTACATTTGGGACCTGAGGTCTTAGGGCTGCCAATACACCCTGGCTTGCTGTTACCCAGTGGGCTTTAGCATCCGCTTTAGTATTCTTTAAAATAGCATGTCTTCGCCTTGTTGTTGTCCTTTGCAATGCATGATGGCCACCTTGCTGGGTTTCTTCTCTACAGCCTTTAATAAGTTTAATATTTCCTGGTGATATTTAATTTGTTTTTAAGTCTAGTTTAATAGGCTTTTTTTTGCTAGACAGTGCAGCATGCACATGCAGGGTTAAAAAGGCATACTTTGAATCAGTATAAATGTTAACCGTCTTATTTTTATTTAATTCTAGAGCTTTGGTCCCAGGCAAGAGTCTTCGAACTTCTATTATTTCGTTGTTTGTAACTACTCTATATTTTGCCTTTCGATGACTAAAGGCGTCTACAAAACTGCTATCATTTACAAATAAAGTCTAATTAGGTTTTGTCCAGGGCTTATTCTGTAAATCTGGGCAGCTAAAATAAACTTGCTGCGTCTTGGCAGTCATGTTTTAAAGGAGCATCACTGGCTCGGCGCCTGTGGCTCAAGTGGCTAAGGCGCCAGCCACATACACCTGAGCTGGCAGGTTCGAATCCAGCCTGGGCCGCCAAACAACAATGACGGCTGCAACCAAAAAATAACCAGGCGTTGTGGCAGGTGCCTATAGTCCCAGCTACATGGGAGGCTGAGGCAAGAGACTCACTTGAGCCCAGGAGTTGGAGGTTGCTATGAGCTGTCATGCCACAGCACTCTACCCAGGGTGACGGCTTGAGGCTCTGTGTCAAAAAAAAAGGAGCATCACTGACAGGGATCAGGGTAGCTGGGTTGAGTATTACATATAGTAACTTCTAATCTGGGTTTGTCACGCAATAGACTTTGAAATTTGGTAAGCCTGGCTTTCATTAGCCGATTATATCCTTTAGAGTTCATTAAGGTGACAACTGCACGAGGCACTTTTACTGTCAGGTTTTATCTTCCAGTCAGTCAACTCCTTGCACAAGTACAGCTGTTGCTGCTAGAGTCTTTAGACAGGGCAGCCAGCTTCTAGTTATTCCATTACTTGTTTAGACAAGTATCTAACAGAGAGAGTCCATGACCTCAGGGTGTGTGTTAAAACTCTTCCTGCCACTTTTTTTTTTTCTGATGCAAAAAAGGTGAAAAGTTAAGTTAAGTCCAGGAGGCCAAGTGCCAGAGCTGTCATTATTATTTTTTTTTTTAGTGGGTTGGAATGCTTTTTTCTGGAGGTGTTTCCCACATAGGGGACAGAAGCCGGCTTCCCTAAAAAATTCTCATAACTGCCACCTGGCCTTGGGAACAGGCAGGTTATAAATCATTTGGTTTTTTTTTTTTAGAGACAGAGTCTCATTTTGTCACCCTCAGTAGAGTTCCGTGGTGTCACAGCTCACAGCACCCTCCAGCTCTTGGGCTTAGGCGATTCTCTTGCCTCAGCCTCCCGAGGAGTGGTGGGACTACAGGCACCCGCCACCATGCCTGGCTATTTTTTTGTTGCAGTTTGGCAGGGCCAGGTTTGAACCTACTCCCCTCGGTATAGGGGGCCAGAGCCCTACTCAAAGAGCCACAGGTGCGTCCCATAAATCATCTACTTTTTTTCTAAATCTAAACTTTTTTGCCTTTTGCTATGGTGAATCTTAGATATCATACTTGTTGGCATAATTGTGCCTTTTTTTCTGGAAATTTTATATTTACAGTTTTCTAAATGTTTTAACAACGTATCAGTTCCTTGAGCACATCTTTTCCTACTCTCATGGCCTAATAGTCAATCATCTACATATTGCAGTAAGGTACACTGTGACTGTTGTGCAGAAAGGTTGACAGGTCCTTGGCCAGTGCCTCTCTAAAGATTGCAGGGGAGTTTTTGAACGCTTGTGGCAACTGAATCCAGGTATGTTGTCAAACAACACCATCTGGGGAGTCTTCCCACTGGAAGGCAGTTTCTGACTTACTGGAGCCACTCAGACATTCAAGAAAGGCATCTTTCAAATCTAAACAAGTAAACCAAGTAACCTCTGCTGATACCAAGCTAAGAAGAGTGTAGAGGGTTTGGTACTGTAGGGTGCAAAGTTATAGTAGCTTGATTAACTAGCATCAAGTCTTGCATGGGAGACACTTTGAGATCCCTGGCTTTGGTACTGGCAAAAGAGGGGTGTTTCTTTTTTTTTGAGACAGAGCCTCAAGCTATCCCCCTGGGTAGAGTGCTATGGCATCACAGCTCATAGCAACTCCCAACTCCTGGGCTCAAGTGAGTCTCCTGCTTCCGCCTCCCAAGTAGCTGGGACTACAGGCACCCGCCACAACGCCCGGCCATTTTTTGGTTGCAGCCATCATTGTTGTTTGGCAGGCCCGGGCTGGGGATTTGAACCCACCACCTTAGGTGTACGTGGCTGGCGCCTTAGCCGATTGAGCCACAGGCGCCGAGCCAAAAGAAGGGTGTTTCATTGTGACTGGCAGGGGCAGATAATTCCATAAGACCTTAGTAGGTTTCATGGAGTTTGAATTCCATCCAGTGCCACTTTGGGAATCAGATACTGCCTTTGCCTGACAGGTTTTGCCCCTGTCTTTAGTTCCACATATATAGGTTCTTGGTTTATAGTCAGTCCAGGGGGGTTATTTTTTGTCTATACTTTAGGCCATTTAGCAATTAACTCAGACTTTAAGTTTTTTCAGTTTGGTCTCGTGACTAATCTTCATTTCTTTTTTTCTGGGGCATACTTACAGTTAACAATAGGCATGGTGTAGAAACCTCGAGATCATCAGTTTCCTTCTCAGTAAATGCTATCGTAGCCTTCAGTTTACTTAGTAAGTCTCTTCTTAATAAAGGTAATGGGCAATTTGGCGTAAAGAGAAACTGATGAGTTACTTGAGATCCTTCAGTGCTGCAGGTTCCAGGTGGGCAGAAAGGTTGGGCGGCTCTACTTCCAGTTTCTTACATTGGTCGAAGAGGAGAGAGGGGCTATGGGCTTAGTCGCTACAGAGTATTCTGCACCAGTGTTTACTGGAAAGTTCATATTATTTTTTTTTTTTTTGAGACAGAGCCTCAAGCTATCCCCCTGGGTAGAGTGCCATGGCATCACAGCTCACAGCAACCTCCAACTCCTGGGCTCAAGTCAGTCTCCTGCCTCAGCCTCCCAAGTAGCTGGGACCACAGGCGCCCGCCACAACGCCTGGCCATTTTTTGGTTGCAGCCATCATTGTTGTTTGGCGGGCCCGGGCTGGATTTGAACCCACCACCTTAGGTGTATGTGGCTAGCCCCTTAGCCACTTGAGCCATAGGTGCCGAGCTTATTCTTTTTTTAAATTTTCTTTCAATTTCAGCTGGCTGTCACTCATCTTAGTTTGAAGTTTTGTTGTTTTTTATTTTTATTTTATTGTTTTTCTTTCTTCCTTTAGCAATTCTCTTACCCTTTGCCTCCCAAGTAGCTGGGATTACAGGCACCCGCTACAACACCTGGCTTTTTTTTTTTGGTACAGGCGGCATCTCACTCTGGTTCACTCCAGCTCATGCTGGTCTCATGCTGGTCTCAAACCTCTGAGCTCAGGTGATCCACCAGCCTTGGCCTACCACAGCGCTGGGACTACAGGCATGAGCCACCATGCCTGGCCTAAAAAGTTCATAGTCTTTCCTTTCGCTTTCATTCTAACCATTCGCTTTCATTCTAACCATAGGCTCAGCGTGGGAGGAGGGGAAGGGCTCCTGAGCCCAGTTCCTATCAGTCTATAAATGAGTCTATAGCTAAATTCAAGGCAGCTATCTTTTCACTAGGTGGGGGTGGGGGGGGTTAGGTTCCACCTCCTGCCCTTCAGCAGCTAACGGACATTCATTCTTCCAATGGCCTAGTTCTTTGCTGGCACACTGGGTTTTTTGCAGTCCAAAAGGGGGTTGCTTGGTGTCCCTCGTCCTCTTCCTCTGTCTCTATAGCTGCTGCTTCTTCTGCCCTCCATTGTTGCTGCTGTGATATCAGCTTTATGCTTCAACTGCCTGGCTTCTTTTTTTTTTTGTGCCTCCCTCTTAGAAGTAGCATCCTTGTTTACAAACACCTTCTGAGCTATAGAAAGTAACTGGGTTGTGGCTTTGAAGCCAGGGGACAGAGCTTGTGTGGGTTTTCGGGGCAGACAGTGCCAGGATCTAAGGCCTGCTTTGTCACTTATCTGTGCGACCCTGGGCTAGTTGCTTAATCTCTCCAAGCTTCAAGTTGGGGATAATATCTACTTTGCATTCAGTTTTAAAATGCCTGGAGGGGAATATTTGTCAAGAACTGAAACTCAGTGTGGTGGCTGCTGGTCCTTGGAGCTCTGGTAAACTTAAACTTGATCCTGATGTCCTCCCAGCAGCAGGGAAGCCTTGGGAACTGATTTTCAAGGATATAGCAGGACGTCGACCTCTACTTCCAATACTTAACACTGTTCTTGGCTCATGGATACTCAAGAATGAATGAAGATGAGGCTTGCTGGCTCGTGCCTGTAATCCTAGCATTCTGGGAAGCTGAGGTGGGAGAATCACTTGAGCTCAGGCTTTCGAGACCAGCTGGAGCAAGAGTGGGACTCCATCTTTACTGAGAATGGAAAAACAAATCAGCCAGGTGTTGGTGGTGTGCATCTGAAGTCCCAGCTACTTGGGAGGCCGAGACAAGAGGATCACTTGAGCCCAGGAGTTTGAGGTTGCTGTGAGCTAGGCTGGTGCCATAGCACTCTAGCCCAAGTAACAGAATGAGACTCTGTCTCAAAAAAAAAAAAGAAAGAATGAATGAGTGAGGCAGTCATTACCCACTCAGGAAGTTTTGGAGATGTTAAGTCTGGGTGTTACTCAGGGATCATAACTGTCAATCTATGGGAACTGTCACCCCCTATACAAGAGTGGGAATAGGGTCTTAGGTTTAACTAGCACCATTACTTTTTAGGAGTTTTCTGTTTGTAGGGAAAAACTCTGGGCATGGGCCAAGTTCGTCTTGTGGCCTTGCCTACTCTCAGAGGTATTGGCCTCCCAGTCCGAGAGACACAGCAATGGCACAGTCACCGTGCTCCCACCCTTGCCTGATGTGCAGGAAAACTCAGGCACCCCCAGTGGGCACATTCATCAATACCAGTCAGAGTGCCCTCCAAGATTCTCTGGAACTCTTGTGAACTCCTTGAGAGGATTCTGAAGACCCAGGAAAATCTGATTTGGGGCTCCCTGGCTGGAGGAACAAATTGACAGGGGCTCAGGGTTGCCTTGCAGGTGAGCAACTTCTGAGAAGACCTAGCAACTAAGTCTAAGTGAACTCACAAGTCTCAGAGTGAGCACAGAACTAGCTGTTCTCCAGGGCCCTCCTGCGGCACAGCTGAACCAAGGGAGGGCCGTGGGCCTCCGGAGCCCGTGGGAGTGATTGAGTCTGGCTAGCATCCTGTGCTTACACAAGGTAGTTGCTTCCAGTCTTAATGGTCAGTGAGACAAAACCTGACCTGCTTCAGCAAGTCCTAGCAAGGGGAAGGGCTCCTGGAGCTGGAATGAGCCAGATCCTGTTCCTGCAATGCCGGTAACATCCCAAGAATGTGGTTCTGGGGCTTGGGGCAGCCTCTGGGCTGAGAGAGGCTGGGACTGAGTGAGAAGACGGGGCTTGCTGGACTTCACAGGTTCAGGGAGAACAGGCCTGGGCATCTGAGGGTCAGGAAGGAGGTGTGACAGGGGTTTTTCTAGTGTGAGTTTTGGAGTTTCCCTTCTATTAAAGTTCCCCAAAATCTTGTCAAAAATTCAGTAACAGCCTCCCTGCAATTTTCTGGCAGGGATGCCACAACCCATTGACAGGTCTTTAGCCAGAAGACTAAGCAAATCCCCCCACAAGTCTTATAGGCTGCAGGTGTCATCAGTGACTCTGGAACCCCTTTCTAAGCCTTGAGCCAATCTCTGGAGATCACGACCAGAAGAGAAGGGGAGCCAGGGGCCATGATGACCAGTGGGGGTCAGTTTGCCCATCTCTTCTGTGAAGAAAAGAGCCCTAGACTTTCCACTCTCTGCTGAGACCTTTCTCTGCCAAAGGACTTCTCAAGAGATCTGAGGCTTTTTTGTTCATCCGGGCCTCAGCACTTATTCTGGTAGTTTCCCCAGCAGGTTTGTGTAATGAGATCCATCTTTTGGAAAGCAAGGAGGCAGTCAAGAGAAAGGTGAACAGGAGAACACCTGAGATCCTAGATAGGGAGGCTGCTGAAACTGGGGCAGAGTGTCCAGCAGAGAGGGCCAGAGGCGAGCTGGAGAGTGGTAAGAAAGAAGTAGACACTCAGAGATAGCCTTGGTCGTGTCAGCCACAGGCAGGGGTCTGGACTTTATTCTAAGGAGAGTGAGGAATCCGCAACTGTTTAAAGAGTTAAGAGACATGAGTGCGTGTGCTTTGAAGGACTTGCTGGCTGCAGTGTGGTCTAGGTGGGAGTTGATTGAATATGGTGAGGCAGAGAGAAACCAATAGTGAATGGTTTTTATTTATTTATTTTTATTTTTACATATACGTGTGATGATTAGGTTTCCACTTTTGCCTTCACAGAATTAAAAAGGCTTAAAATTTAACAACAATGACAATGTTGAAGATAAGGACTAGAAACAAAAACCTTGTAAAGAATGAATAAAGAGAAATACATTCAGAAAAGAAATCAGATGATTGCTGCAACGAAGTGTTAAGCAATAATAATAATAGTAATGCCAAGAAAGTAACATTCACATTGTCAAGTAAGAGTATGACTATTGTAGAATGCTTTGACTCTGAGGTTCAGTATAGAGTCATTAATTAACTTATTATTTTTTCCCCGAAAACTCAAAAAATAGACAATTAATATTTATAAGTAAAAATGAAATATAATTTCAAAAAACAGAACAGAAACCAAAAGTGAATGGTTTGATTTTTTGTTGTTGTTTTTGAGGCAAAGTCTCCCTCTCTCATCCAGGTTAGAGTGCAGTAGTGTCATTGTAGCTCACTTCGACCTCTAACTCTTGGGCTCATGTGATCCTCCCACCCCAGCCTCCTGAATAGCTAGGACTACAGGCACCGCCCCTCCTCCTGGCTAATGTTTCTATTTTGGGTAGAGATGAGGTCTTGCTGTTGCTCAGGCTGGTCTCAAATTCCTAGCCTCGAGCAATCCTCTCGCCTAGACCTCTGAGAGGGATAGGATTACAGGGATGAACCACCACGATAGGAAGTAACTGTGGTTTTAGACAGACAGTGGTGCCATTGGCCAAGAGGAGGCAGAGGTGCTGCAGGGACAGGTGGGTGTTCCGAGTCTGAGAAACTTGTGTGATATGGGCAGAGATGCCCAGTCAGCAGCTGGAAAGAGCTTTAGGGACTCAGGTCTGGGGCTGCTGGTGGTGAGGGAAGGCGCCTATGGAGAGTGGGAAGGAAACCCTGGCACAGAGCTGAGGACCCTCATCAGGGAGGTGCTGGGCATAGGAAGAGAGCCAGCCACCAGATAGCCAGGAGAGAGGAGGAGCTGGACACAAGTTATGGCCGCCAGGGGCAGAGTATGTTCCAAGAAGGAGAAAGTGGGCAAGCATCACAAGCTTCCGAGGGGTTATGAACAGAGGCCACTGGGTTTTTGAATTTTTGTTTTTAAGAGACAGAGTCTCACTTTCTTGCTCTCATTATAGCCCGGGGTCCTCAAACTTTTTTAACAGGGGACCAGTTCACTGTCCCTCAGACCGTTGGAGGGCCGGACTGCGGGCCCTGGGATGAGTCAGCTGCTAAGCAGGACAGGCAGTGGTGGCAAAAACACCCAGCGGCCTGGATAAATGTCCTCCATGGGCCGCATGTAGCCTGTGGGCCGTAGTTTGAGGATGCCTGATCATAGCTCACTGCAACCTCCAACTCCTGGGCTCAAGTGATCCTCCTGCCTCAGCCTCCCAAGTAGCTGGGACTATAGGTACATGCCACTACACACAGCTAAGTTTTAAATTTTTTGCAGAGATGGGGTCTCGTCATGTTTCTCAGGCTGATCTCAAACTCCTGTCTTCAAGCCATCCTCCTACCTTGTCCTCCCAAATTACTGGAATTACAGGCCTGAGCCACCTTACCTGGCTGCCATTGGGTTTTGCTATTGGAAGCCATTGTGATGATTCTTCATGAGATCCGTGACATGGAAGAGGTGGATGCAGGTGTAGAGAGCTGAGAGCTGACAGTGTGGAGAAAAACTCAGAGGACCGACCTTTGGAAGGCTGGCTGTGAACTGAACTTGGTTGGGGATGTGGAATGCAGAGGGGGTTAACAGACACACAAGACCTCGGCAAATTTACTGTTTGTGGGAAGGACTCAGTAGAGTAGGAAAGTGACCAGTCCCTATGGAGGAGGACATTTGGGTATTTCTAATTATGCTCCAAGAACAGCACGGGCTTGTGTACTCATTCTTATATACTTGTCTAATCATTTCCTTAGAATAAATAAAATTTCTGGAAAACTGAATCAAAAGCTATATACATTTTATATTTAGTTATATTATTATCAAATTTCCCTCCACAAACTTTGAACTAGTTTAGGCCACTATTTATCGGTAATGACATCCGTGCGAACTTTGTTATAGTATTTATTTTTAAAAGATCTTTGTCAGTATGATTGACCAAAACTATTTCTCATTGTTATTTTATATTGCACCATTTTTGGTTACTAAAGAAGATGGGTATCTTTTCATGTCATTCACCCTATTTTTATTTCTTGAATTACTTTTTTATATCCACTGTCCATTTCTCTATTTAGATGCTAGTTGTGTTTTCATCTATTTGCAAAAACTCTTTACTAAGATATTAACTGTAACATTGTTACCTACGTGTTGTTTACCATGGGACTTCACCTGTGATGTTTTTCCATGCCAGAGCTGCACACCATTTTGTAGGCATCTCTATTGTTCTTCTCCAGTGGTCTAGAACATCATGCTTTTTGCTCTGTGCCCAGCTCTGGCAGCATGTTGGAGGACTCACCTCTGACAGTTAGTTTCACCATCTTTTTTTTTTTTTTTTTTTGACTTTTCTCTTGACTCACATTTCTTTCCTTTTCTAAGCCTAATTGGGGTATACAGTCTGGGGCCATGGAAAAAAAACAGCCAATGTGCCCTAGGTACTTTTTGTCCAAATTCAATAACAACCTCCCTGCTATTTTCCTAGACCACTGGAGAAGAACAATGGAGTGGCCTACAAAATGGTTTGCAGCTCTGGAATGGAAAAACATCATAGGTGAAGTTCAATGACAACACACAGGTAACGATATGTTACAATTAATACTTTGAATACTTTTCTAGGGTGAGCAGGTGGATTCTGAGTTTGCTTTCCTTGGACTCAGATTGGAAAACTTTTCTAAAGTCACTGGCCCATGACATTCCATCAGAGGGTTGAGGTCCAGGGAGTAAACTGTTGCTCAACCACCATCCCTGGGGAAGACGCAGCCTTCTCTGGACCTTGCCTTCTACCCTCTCCTTAGTTTTCACCTCAGCTGTCCTTAATGCCCTAGCTCTCCTGAATGGCTTACAGCAATAAAAGTATCAAATACCTTTAATATTATTTTTATTCTTTGAAGACTAGGAGGGCATTACCCATCAAATGCCATGTTGTCACTTTGGAGTTCCTCAAAGCCATCCTTCCTTGCTCTCCTTCCCTGGGCCTTTTGTAACCTGGGTGCTTGGATTACCGATGAGTTTAGATGTCAGAGAATGTGATCCCATTGTTGGGGGAAAGATGTGGGGGATTAGGCCAGGTGCAGTGGCTCACGCCTGTAATCCTAGCTCTCTGGGAGTTTGAGGTGGGTGAATTGCTTGAACTTAGGAGTTTGAGACCCGCCTGAGCAAGAGCAAGTCTTAGTGTTTCTAAGTGGGGGCCTGTAGTCCCAGCTCCTCAGAGGCTTAGGCAAGAAGGTCTCTTGAGCCCAAGAGTGTGAGGTTGCTGTGAGCTATGATGATACCACAGCATTGTACCCAGGACGACAAAGTGAGACTCTGTTTCAAAAAAAAAAAGAAAAGATGTAGGAGATTAGTGTGTAGGACAAGAGGGAAAGAATAGCTTTCATGTTATTGTTTATTACAAAAACTTTCAAGAATAGACAAAAGTAGGGAAGATAGTGCAATGAGCTCTCATGCACCCAGAATCCAGCTCCAACAGTTCCCATCCCATGACCAGATTTATGTCATCAGCACCCCACCCACTTCTCTGTAGCCTTTTCAAAGCAAATCCCAGATATCATAAAATATCATCTGTAGGCTCGGCACCTGTGGCTCAATCAGCTAAGGCGCCAGCCACATACACCTAAGGTGGCGGGTTTGAATCCCCAGCCCGGACCCACCAAACAACAATGATGGTTGCAACCAAAAAATGGCCAGGCGTTGTGGCGGGCGCCTGTGGTCCCAGATATTTGGGAGGCAGAGGCAGGAGACTCGCTTGAGCCCAGGAGTTGGAGGTTGCTATGAGCTGTGATGCCATGGCACTCTACCCAGGGGGATAGCTTGAGGCTCTGTCTCAAAAAAAAAAAAAAAAA
>CAUYQV010137800.1:0-24197 GCA_963574575.1 Galagoides demidoff
CCAGCTACTTGGGAGGCGGAGGCAGGAGACTCGCTTGAGCCCAGGAGTTGGAGGTTGCTATGAGCTGTGATGCCATGGCACTCTACCCAGGGGGATAGCTTGAGGCTCCGTCTCAAAAAAAAAAAAAAAAAAAAAAAAAAGACATGGGATGTTAAAATAACCAACATATTCTAATTGTAAAGGAAAATTTTTACAAAGGCTCCTAGGTGGGGGGCATTTGGTGCTTTCTCATGTTCTTTAAGCAGCGTATTTGATAGGCGTGGATTTCAGTTGCCTAATTCTGATGAGTCTTGGTCTAAGTTGGCTGTGGTCATCTCTTCATCCCAAGAACCTGATAGTTAGCAAATTGACAAGTTCCTCTTTCTGGCCTACCTTGGAGTAATAAGGGCAAATTGGTTATTTTCCATATTTCCCCTATTTATGAACCATTGCCTTCAATATTTTTCAAACTATATGGTGCAATCTCTGAAAGTTGGGTAGAAGCTTGAAAAATTTTGAGAATTAACAGATTGCCTAAACTGTGGTTTAGATTGTTCTAATCTCTTTGGAATATAAACAATCATTTGTACATGCATTTCATTTATGATACAGTCTAAATGCAGTCCTTATAAATAATTATTCTTTTCCCAGCACATTTGTTTTATAGTTTATGTGGCAAAAATTATATCTGTGGGTTCTTGGACATTATATTATTTAAATAGCATGTGCTTTGAGGTATGCAATGTGCTTTAAAATATTTCAGCATAGGCAGTGTGGTATGTGTATTCATTAAAATTGCACCTTAGGATTATTCAGTTTCCCTAATAAGAAATTTACATCTGGCAGGTGTTTAGTAGGCATTATAATTAGAAAGCTCACACCCTATAATTAGCTTCCAGAAATGAATATTTTATTTTAATAACTGCTTATGTCAACATTAGAATAATGAATATTAGAAGCGTTATGTGTGTGTCTAACATCGATGATGTGGATTTTCTAACATATCACTGAGCTGCTCTTTAACTTGCAAGAACACAATATAAATCTCTTGAGAATCACAGAGCTTGTACTCTTTTGTATAACACATGGGGCTTGTTTCTTAAAGGTCTTGAATTATCTTGAGTTGAAGGATTATAGTTAAGGTTAGTTGAAAACAATAAAATTGAGTGAACCTGTCTGCAGTATATGGATTTGTTTACCTTGAATAAATTTTACTTAAAAAAATTCTCTCTAAACAGCTAAACAACTGGCAGGTAGAACTTTATCTGAATGACAGAACAATTTTGATAATTCTTTTTATGCTTGCTTGATAGACAGAAAGGGAAGAGGGAAACATACAGATAATAAAACAATGCAGTGCTGTAATGGCAAAATCACGTCAATATCACTGACAACTTGAATAAAATGGGAAAATACTTTGTCAAAATAAATACTTTAATAAAACAACCTACTTCAATTTTCATTTCATTCATTGTCTTAGTCAGTTCTGGAATATCTTTTGGTTCTTTTTTTTTATGATTTTAACCTCTCCGTTTTCCATCATTTATGAAATCTACAATGATCAAAAATTTCAAAATGAATTCTAGAATAATAATTTTAAAAGGAAGACTACCTAAGGAAATTTGGAAGTATGCCCAAGACCAAAAATAAATAAATAAATGAAAGTTAGAAAAAAATGAATTCAAGGGGAAGACCTTGACTGTGTGTAAATGATCTGTCTTTCAGAAGGAATTAACTAAGAGTAAGTAGCTTGAGACACTTATTATTTTGAGCTCCCTCTAGAGTTAGGCTGAATCCTGGAATAATTTTTTGATCCTTCGTTGGTGGTGTGTACACAAATGATAACCTGCTATTATGAAACCAGTAAAAAACAACTACATGCCAATGGGAAGAAAAACAGGGAGGAGGAAGAGGGGAAAGGACAAAGGTAATGAGGAAGAGGGTGGGGGTTGGCGAGCTCTCACCTGCTGGGCTCACTGTGAGGGTGTACAGCATACCCCTGGATGAAGGGCCAAGTGCAACTTGAACTTTACCTTAGAAACAAAAGCAGTGCAAACTAACTAATGCTGCCCTCATGTTAATCATTAAACAAAAACAAAAACAAAAACAAAAAAGAAACACAATGACAGACTGGAACAAGCATACAAATAATGTCCAAATTCTGTTAAATTATTTGGTGAATTTAATACAATGAAAAAACAAACAAATAATAAACCGGCTGGAATTAATCTCATACTGTGCAGAAGATACTCATTGTAAGAGGAACGTTAGCATGAATTTCTTTTTTTTTTTTTTTAATTTAATTCATTTTTTTTTTAAATTACTGGTTAATGTGAGGGTACAAACAGCTAAGTTACAACGCTTGCATTTGTTAGGTAAGTCCGTCTTGTGGTTGTGTCCCATACCCAAGAGATGTGCCATATACTCTTCCATTGCGTCCATTAAGAGGGAGCACACCCATTACCCCCACCTCTCCAATTTGAGTTGAATCAGGTTTTTCTCTTATGTGGGCATGTATTAGTTCTCTACTTCATATTAGAATTGAGTACATTGGATTCTTGCTTCTCCATTCTTGTCATACTTTATTAAAAAGAATGTGTTCCAACTCCATGCAGGTTAATGCAAATGGTGTAAAGTCCCCATCTTTTTTATGGGTGAACAGTATTCCATGGTATACATATACCACAGTCCATTCCTGAGTTTGTGGGCATCTAAGTTGTTTCCACATCTTGGCAAGTACAAATTGAGCTGTGATAAACAGGCTAGTGCAAATGTCCTTATGAAAAAATCATTTTTATTTTCTTAGTAGATGCCTAGCAAAAGGATAAAAGATTTAAATGTAAAATATGATAAAAATCATTTAAGAAAGTGTGAGAAAAGCAGGATCAAATGGGGAGACTAATTTGAATTGTTTGAGGCTTTCCCATACTTCTTTCCAAAGAGGCTGTATTAGTTTTGTACTCCCATCAATAGTGTAAAAGTGTTCCCTTTTCTCCACATCCACACCAGCATCTGCAACTTTGCGACTTTTTGATGTGGACTATTCTCACTCGGGTTAGGTGATATCTCAAGGTGGTTTTGATTTGCATTTCTCTGATGTTTAGAGATGAGGAGCATATTTTCATATGTTTCTTAGCCATTCATCTGTCTTCCTCAGAAAAGATTCTGTTCATCTCTCTAGGATTATTTGCTCTTTTTAAATTTTTGTTGTTGTTGATTAATTTGAGTTATCTGTAGATTCTGGTTATCAACCCTTTGTCAGGTTTGTAACATGCAAATGTCTTTCCTCATTCTGAAGGTTGTCTATTTGCTTTAATTGTGTCCTTAGCTGTGCAGAAGCTTTTCAATTTAATTAAGTCCTATTTATTTATTTTTGTTGTTGTGTTTGCCATCAAAGTCTTCTTGATAAAATCTCTTCAATAATTTAAAGTGTTTATCTCACACTTCCTTCAATGATTTTTATCATATCTTACATTTAAATCTTTTATCCATTTTTGAGTCAATTTTTGTAAGTGGTGAAAGGTATGGGTCCAGTTTCACACTTTTACATGTGGTTATCCAGTTCTCCCAGTACCATTTATCGAATAGGGATTCTTTTCCCTCACTCTATGCTTTTGTTTGGTTTTTCGAAGATCAGATGGCAAGTAGAGACTGGTTTCATCTCTTGGTTTCTATTCTGTTGCATGTATCCATGTCTCTACTTTTGTGCCAATACCATTCTGTTTCAATCACTGTGGACTTGTAATATAACCTGAAGTCTGGTAGAGTGATGCCTCCGGCTTGTTTTGATTACTAAGAACTGCCTTGGCTATATGGGTTTTTATTGGTTCCATATGAAATTAAGAACTATATTTTCTAGTTCTTTAACGTACAATGTTGATATTTTAATGGAGATTTCATTGAACCTGTATATTGCTTTTGGTAGTATATACATTATAGCAATAATCATTTTTCCCAGCCAAGAGCATGGTATGTTCTTCCACTTATTGGTGTGTTCTGCTATTTCTTTTCTTAGGTTTTCATAATCCTCTTTGTAGAGGTCCTTCACTTCTTTTGTTAGGTACACTCCTAGGTATTTCATTTTTTTGAAGCTAATGTGAAGGGAAATGTGTCCTTGATTTGCTTTTCAACTTGACTGTCATTGGCACATACAAAGGCTACTGATTTATGGACATTAATTTTACACCCTGAGACATTACTGTATTTCTTGATCCCATCCAGAAGTTTTGTAGTATTTATTTTTCACAGTTGTATAGGGTATGAAATTCAACATAAGATCCTGGCAAATTTGATGTTTGGTGAGGGTATGTTCCTCATATATATCCCTACTTTGTTTATTAACATGGAAGAAGGGAGGAAGAAAAAAAGGGACCTACTTATTTCCTTCCAGCTCTTTAATAAGATCTCTAAGATATTTATGAGGTTTGGGCCTTTATGAGCTATCAATTGCCAAAGGCCAAACCTATGAATACTATTACATTGGGTATTAAGTCTCAATGTGAATTTCAGCAGGTACACAAACATTCAAACCATAGCATCGAGGACATTTGCCAGTGAGTATACCTAAGATAGATATTATGTCTTTCCTTCTTCTCTATCTTAGCCTGGAGTGAAGTAATGATCTTGGTAAGAATACCCCATCTAGTAAACCAAACTCTGCCTCTAATGTGATATTTCTAGATTCTTATTGAGATTTAAAGATGGAAGTTGTAAAATCCATTTGGCTCTTACATTAAGGTTTTTTCCAATGTCAGCATCATTGGAAATAGACCAACATTTTATAAGGCCTGACAATTAACTTCATGAACTCATCCTAGAAAACATGTTACATATCTCATTGCTGAATATCACTATGGTTGCCTTTGAATTACTCCCCCTTGGGAAGCTATGCATCAATGCCAGTACCTAGTCAACCCTTCAAAGCAATTTTAAAATTCTGAAATGGCCATCAAAGATGTTGTCGTATTATCCTTGATGGTCCTGATGTCATCAATTCAGGGGAAAGCAGAAACTTACAACTAGTAGGTACAATACCCACTATATGGGTGATAGACATGCTTATAAACATGACTCAAACTATACAAAAATAATTTATTTAGCCAACAGTATTTCGTGTTGCACCTGTGTAATACTCTGAAATTAAAAAAAAAAAATGAAGTGCATAAAATCAGCAAAGCAAAAAATAAACACTTTAAGTGACCTTTTAGTCCCAAAATATTTCTACTTTTCTTTAAAAATAAGATTATTGAAAATTCACAAATAAAAGGCAAGTAAGCACCTTACACATGGTTCTATTCATTTGTTTTATTTTTCAAAATGACTAGGACCCATTCTAATGGCTAAAAACAAGAGATGCACAATTTTATTTTTCTCATATCAATTTGTATGCACAGATGGAGCTGATGAGAATGGTCTTTTTTCATTTGCATATGTTATTCCCATAAATTGATAGGCTATACAATAATTGGGCTATAACATTTTTCACATGTTATAGGAGAACTGGGTATAAGACACTTGCAGTTACAGATCATAGTTAAATATTTCTATAAGGTTTTGTTTTCTATTTTAAGCCTGTTTCAGTTTTGTTTTTATTAATAGTTCTAAGCTCTCCCCCAGCTCAGAAGCTAAGCTAACGCTATGCATAGTTTTTTTCTTATACCAAAAGAATTGGAAAATGAATAACGAGGCAGAAGCATACTCTCCTACCACCTCCTTCTTTATATAATCATGGAATATTTTTTTAGAACACCAATATCATTTATGAACATCAATCAAACAATTAAATCAAATGGTCTTCAGAAATCCAGGTAAATCATTTGAGGTAGATACCTGGCATTCTATATATATCCCACATTTACCAGAGCAAACAAATCCAATGTTTTCCTGTGCCTTTTGCATTCCTCTCTATAACTGTAGTTTGTGAGTTTACACTTCAAATAAAAAACAATCAGACTGAAACTGTAGCTGTGCCTTTTTGGCTTACTTCCAATGTGAGATGAATACTAACCCTTCAGTCCCTTCTAACAGTGTGAAAAATTGGTCATTGAAAACACTGAGTATGTTGGTGGTGCACTCTCTGGGTCCAATGCTTCATTCGTCCTTAACTTTTTTTTAAATTGAATTTCAGCTCACATAGAGGGGAAAAAATACGAAAAGGAAAAGAAAAGACTCAGTGAAAGCAATAAAAAGTGGAGAGAACATAAGTAAGTCAGCCTCCTTATATTCTGCTATGAAATGTCAGAAATCAGCTTGATTTTCTTCTTGCAGTTAAACATTTGTGAGGAAATTAAAAAGTCAATGTATGCCTTTGTTTGTTTGCAACCTAGACTGTCTTCTTGATTAAAAATTTACATATGTGTATGTAAGAATTAGTCTCACTTTCCAGAATGGTGTTGGAGAAATGTGGAGAGAAATTGGTTTCATTTCCTAGAATTATATTGTGAACGTACTGAGAAAGTAAAAGTATGCTAGCTAATGCTTAAAAGATGTTTATTTTGTTTGAAAGGTATGAATGAATATTTTGAAGTTCTATGATTTTATGACCTATTCACCACAAATTTTTACTACTCCCCCACCTGAAAGAATTGCTTTCTGGAGTCTCCCATAGTACTATGTTCCCTGACTTTCCTTTACTGTGCACTGGCTTCTACTTCTGCACAAATCTCCAGGGTTCATGTTCTCAGTGTATATGATAGATGTTGGTGTTCCTCTTCAAAGATTTCTGTGTTCTGTACCTCTTCAGCATCTGAAACACTTCACTTACTCGTTCTGTGTGTGTATGTGTGTATGTATGATGGTCCACTTTTATTTCTACTCACTAAACATGTCCCTTATATATCCAGCTGTTATTGGCAGTCATCTTCTCTTGAATGTGTCACATCAATTTGATCTAAACACAGACTTACCGAGTTGCTTTTCCTACGTGCCTTCTCAGTGGAAATGTTAAATACACATGGTAGATGAGTCCTGGCCACCTTCATTTATTCTTCCCTATATTCTCTCTCTTCCAAATTCTTTACATTTAATCAATAAAATGGATACTGTTGATGCTATATTCTAATTATATTTCTCACCTTCCTTCTCGTAATCTCTACCATTGATAATTTATGGTGAAGAACCTCCTAACTGTTCCTTCCACATGGAGTGACGTATCTAAAGTGTACGATCATGTTATTGCTCATTTCAAAACTCTCTACTGTCATCGTCTTGCTCCTTGGGTAAATTCCAAACATTCACATCTAGCCTGTTACATCTCCAGTCCCTGTTATCAGTTCTTTCACTATCTTCAAACAGTGTGAAAATGGGTCATCAAAAACAATGAGTATGTTGGGGTACACTCCCTGGATCCCATGCTTCTTTCATCCTCACTTTTCTTTAACTCTCAATGCACGTAGAGGAATCAATAGTACACTCTGTATTCCTAGCAGTCTAAACTTTACATGTTGTTTTTATGTGTGACATTGTTACAGGAATTTCTTTCTTCAGCAGGTCCCTGGTCTTGGGATTCAAAGAATGAACCCATCAAACACAGATCAGTGGTAAGATAGGATTTATTATACAGAACAGAATACAGAAAAAGCACCAGAGCTTCTGACAGAGGGAAAGACCTCAGTGGGAAAAATCTCAGTCTGCGTCCTTTGTCTAAGGGTATATATACTCATATCCTTATAAGGGTCTGGGATTGTATCTATTCATTTGTTCGGATGTGTTGTGTTGACAAATGGAAAGATAGCATCCCTACTGCTTGGGGCAAAAGGCCAGTGCAGTCCCTTTGTGAAATTTACCAGGCCTAGGAAACTTACATGAAATTGACCAGGACTGGGAAGTTGGGGTTCCCTGTTCAGCTCTAAATAGGGAACCCTGCACAGGGATCACTCCCAGCCCCAGAAACTGTGTGCACCCCCTAGAAGGCAGCCTCACACTTGCAGCACTGCACCCTGAAACAAGGGGAAAGCAGAGGTGGCCAGGGCATCAGTGTGGGCTGTGTGGTGGTCCCCCTCAACTAACTAGGGACCCTCTGGCTTCATTCCAGCTCACCCCTCTCTGGCTCTCCAGCCTCTCCTCCCTGTGTCCCTGGGACACTAACACCCCCAGGGTGGCAACGCAGAAGGCAAGGCAGGTCCTCCTGGGTGGCCAGCATAGCCGAGCTGGGGCCATGTGCCCTCTATAAACATCACAGTTTTACTCATTTTCTATGCATCCTTTATACCTCAAATTAAACATTACCACTTCAAAAATATCCTTCATGGTGTCTTCCATGTAACTGGTTTGGTTACCTCCCACAGAAAATTCTATTTCTGTATCACTTTACTTAACATTTATAGTCTGTAATTATTAGGCTCTCTTAGCTACATAACTAAGATTTTCACTACCTAAGTTACTGCTGTATCCTCTTTGCACTTGTTAAATGAATATTTTTTTCAATATGAATATGAAATGAATATTTTTTTAACATGTGATATTCCTGAAGGGTAATATATATTTTATTAAGTAGCATTAACAAAACAGGCATGCTTTCCACTATGTCCATTGGTCTTGACAATATGGTGCAGAAACGATCTCCACATTGCTCCCCAGGGGCATAGAGACAAGGGACAAATGTTAAGAGGTGAAGAAGAAATAAGTGTGAAATTCGGCTACATGGTCCCTAGGCTTGTTGAAGAACACTATGTCCTAAGTACAGTAAGAATGAGGCGGGGCTTCCAGTCCAAGGGACCATGAAGCCTAGTGGTGAGTTTTGTAAGTAACCAGATAGGAACCATAAAGAGTTGTCTCCAATGTCTGAATATTAGATAAATGCTTCATTAAGTGAGGCTGAATGATCACCATTTTGTAATATTACTGGAACAGGTGTGGAGACACACTCAAATTAGTGGCCTGCAATTTATAACTGCCAAACATAAAAGAAAAGCATCCACTTTTTACTACTCAGACCATTTATCCAAAAATGTTTTTGAAAGCCTAATATATGTCAGGTAGTGCTAGATGATGAAGAGCCAAAGGTGAATCAAACTTACTTTCTTCCCTAAAAAAATCTGAAATACAGTAGGGGAAGCAAACCTACAAACTACCAATCATAATAAAATTAGCTGTAATAATGATGTGTAAATGAGGGCAATGGAGGAAGAGATCAGCCCTGCTTGATCACCAGAGTAATATTCATAAAGAAAAAAGTGGACTTGAATTGTGATAAATGAAAGGAAACTGAAAAACATTAGAGATGATAGGCTGTATCATGGGCAAGGGAACATACAGATTTAAGCATGAGGGATGAAACTCTGATACTTTAGGAAAAAAATTGGAAAAAACTTTTATGTTTGGGCAAATATTTTTTGATATAACTCCCAAATCACAGAAAACAACAGCAAAAATAGACAAATGAGAGTGTATTGAACTAAACTACCTCTACAGCAACAAAAGAAGCAATCATTGGGTGGCACCTGTGCCTCAAAGGAGTAGGGCGCTGGCCCCATATACCAGAGGTGGTGGGTTCAAACCCAGCCCTGGCCAAGAACTGCAAAAAAAGAAAAAAAAAAGAAGCAATCATTACGGTGAAAAGACAATCTATGATATGCAAGAAAATCTTTGTAAATAACTATTAAATGACTAATTGTCAAAGTGTATGTTAAAAAAAACACTTCGGCAGTCCTCAATTCAAGCAATATGTAATAACCTGAGCGAACGACTAGAGTAGACATTTCTCAAAATATGACATACAAACAGATGACAGATTGATGAAAAAATGCTCGGTGTCACTAATTATTAGAGAAATGTGAATCAAATCTAAAATGAAGTATCAATCGGCACCCATTAGAATAGTCACTAAAAAAAAAAATGCCAAGTTCTTGGCAGGATGTGAAGAAAAGGTACCACTTATGTACTGTATGTGTAAATACAAATCAGTACAGTCATTATGAAAACAAATAGTGTAGATTTCTCAAAAAAATAGAACTATATATTCCCCTTACTAAAGTTTTATATTCCCCTTCAGTTTTCACTCTCCCCAGTTTCAGTCACCCATTCAATCTTATTCCAAAAATATTAAATGGACAATTTCAGAAATAAACAATTTATAAGTTTTAAATTGCACACCATTCTCAGCAGCATAATGAACTCTGGCTCTGACCCTCCCAGGGGCCAGAGCATGAGTTATCCCTTTGGTTAGTATGTCCCTGCCCTATACACTATGTTCACAGAAGTAAGGCCTTCGTGGTTATCAGATCACCTGACGCCGTGTCGTAACACTTGTGCTTAAATACCAATTATTTTACTTAATAAATGCAAGAGGTTTAAAAATCATGCTCTATCAGCAGAACACTTCTCATACCAAAACTAAAATATTCAATGTCAATCCAGGAATTTCTGTCACCCCAGTGAAAATAAAAGTGGCTGCTGTTATGTATTTCTCTAACTACTGAAGATAATTTTGGGGGAATTTTAGTTCATTTAACTTTTTTTTTTAATCATAGCTTTCTAATTGATTATTCGGTTTATTTAAATTTATAGTTAAAAATCCATGGTATCTTTTTATTCTTTCTTTCTTTTTGTCAATAAGAGTGTTTGATTCCTAGAATATTGAATCCTGAAGCAGAACTCTCTCTTACGTATTTTAAGGTTGAATACAGGTAGGTAAAGTCATTTGATGAGAATTACACAGCTTCTAGTATGTTCCAGTGTAGTGCTAGAGACCAATTCATGTTTTCAAAACCAAATGAAGCTCTATTTCCCGTACAGCATGTGAAGAATAAAATATGCTCTGTTCATTAGTTATTTGAAATCAGGTTAATTAATCTTATATGCGGAGGAACTTTACATTGTGGAAAATATTGAACTTTTTCAAATTATAGTAAGTTTAACTAGTTTAAACATTATTTACTTATAGGTTTATTTAAACTTATATTGCAGGTTACCTTTTTAACCCTAAAGATGAAATTTTAAAATATAGTAAATGGTACATCTTTATAAAATAATTTTGACATTCATCTGCAAGGTAGGAATATTACTTTTTTATTCTAAGCCTCTATAATGTCTCTTTTAAAACTATGTACAGCAACAAAAGAAGTGACTAAATTTGTAATGGTGCAGTTTCCGAAAACAAAATACATATGTATATCATAATGACAGAAAATAAAATTGGAAACATGTTGCCAATCAAAAATATTCTATCAAATAAGTCTTTGGTCTTTCCACCAGCTAGAGTGTGTGTGCATTTTATCTCAGGTTTTTATTCCCTTTTTAGTGATCAAAGCTCAGTTGGTAATTGAATGAAGTACAGTAATTAGAAACTTAATCATCTAGCAAATAGATAATACACAGAAAATTTTGTTTTGCTCTTTACATAGTCTGTTAAAATTCATTAACAACATTCATCATTGTTTTAAGGGTAACATACAAAAGAAAGAGTGATAACAGCATGAATACCTCAACTGCCACAGGAATATGTGTCCAATCATAAAAACCTGGGTAACCAGAATTTACAAAATTTCATTTAGTGTCCTAAAGTTGTAAATTGTCCTCCAGTATATGAGAACTGATATTTAATGGCCATCGGTAAGGAAATACTGCTCTTTTATGTTGATTGTCCCAATGTATGTTTCCAGTTAAAGATTCACCATGTTAACTAAGAACATAATGATCTAATCACAGCTAATCGTTAGCAGTGTTTTTGACATCAGTTCTAACCCCTCTTCTTCTGGAAACCCTAATTTGAAGTAAATTATGGGAAAATGAAAAATATTTATACTACATATTTATCTCTCTGGGGTTGAAATATATTTAATTTAATTTGGTGTCAACTTTGGTTGTACCTTCTGATGTTACATCTAATGTTTTGATAAAAATTAGATAAGAAATTATTTGAAATATAGCCATTTCTATGTAATATTTTTTATAATTTTCATTTATCATCTGTGGTATAGATTACCTAGAAATAATATATATCTTTGTCCTTTTTCTAAAGATTTTCTTTATCTTGACCTCCTTTAAAATTAGCTGAAACAGAACAAAAAAATTAATTAGAAAATATGGATAAGGGGATTGAAAATGTATTTCATCTGAAAAGAAATAATAAAGAGGCTTGAGAAAATGACGAGTACAAGACAGAACAAAAGGAAATAGGAAGAAAAGACATACGGAGTAGTTTGCCTGGTGCAGAAAAGCAAGTTCAGGCAGTCCTCTCATAAGCAGAATGATTTTTAAATTAGCAAGACTCATTAATGAATAATCAGGGAACACAAAACATGCTGTAATATTTTAAATTACATTTCTAAAATTGCTTACCAGCTAGAAAAACTGCATATTTATTAAGGTTAATTAATTCCAAAAATGAGAAAAATTATATTGTTGGTAGTTAGGCAGTAGGCTTACAGTTAGCAGAATCTTTTAATATTATTATAAAAGTAATGTGCTTTGTACCCTGAGATTTGTGTTTTGATGTGTCTTGACTGTGGAGACATTTGTTAATACAACAAAAAATGATTTAAAAACTCTTTGGCATAGAAAATGATGCATTGTTTTGAATGGATGTTTAATATATAATTAATACTGTAGCAGTTTTATTTAGAAGACACTATGTGAAACTGTTAAAAGTATTGTGTATTAAACAACTATTCAAAACAATGCATCTTTTATATGTCAATGAGTTTTTAAATCATTTTTTGTTGTATATTGCAAGTGTCCAATAACTGAGCAGGAGATACGAACAGAATCTTTTCTCATGAAGACAGACTAATGGCCAAACAGACTAATAGACTCATGAAAAGAAATGCTAATTGTCCCTAATCATCAGAGAAATGTAGATCAAAACCACTGTGAGATATTACCTAACCTCCATGAGAATGGCCAAACGCTGGAGTTACTGGGATGGCTGTGAAGAGAAGGGAACTCTCAGACACCACTTGGTGGTGGGACTGCAAACTAGTACAGCCTTTATGAAAAAAGTATGGCGAGTTCTCAAAGAAATAAAAGTAGGCCTTCCATTTAATCCTGCAATCCATTGTTAGGTATCAGCTCCCCCACCCCAACAAAACAAAAGTCATTTACCATGATGGCATTTGCACTTGAATGTTTATAGCAGCTCAATTCACAATCACAAAGATGTCTAAACAACTCAAGTATCCATCAACCCATGAATGGATTAATAAACTGTAGTATATGTATACCATGGAATACTATTCAACCATTAAAAGATGAAGACCTTATATCTTTCAAATTTACCTGGGATCATCTGGGGAATAGCCTCCTAAGTAAAGTATCACAAGAATGGAAAAGCAAGCATCTCATGTATTCAATACTAATTTGAAACTAGTAGATTAACAATTATAGGCCTACATGAAAGAAAAGCTCAATTAAATTCAAGAAGAGGGGAGAAGATGGAGATCAGTTAGTCCTCAGCCAACTGGAACAAAGTACAGGTATATGTTGCCCACTTCTTGTGTGAAAAACAGGCTTACAACTCCCATTTTACTCTAAAAAATGAAAACAATGTTACCTGATGATACGTACCCTCATATTAATCTAAAATTCAAAAAAAAAGAACTTGACTCATGTTTTATATTTTTATGTATTATATTTTCAAATATGATATAGTTAATATAAATCTTTCACCCTTGAAATCCAGTTCCAGAGACATGTTTCTGGTTCCCAATATTTACCTTTTATCTATGTTAAACACCACCATTATTTTAAAGAAAATAAATAAATGTCTACATACACACATACATAAAAGACTTCACTGGGTTATATCCAATGATATCCAGGCTGTGTTTTATCTTTTATAACTAAAATATATAAATGCATTTTATTATCCTAAAATTATATATTTTATATTCAAATCAGATACATATTTAGTGAAAAGAGGCTACCCTCTGAAAAAGGTTTGAATATACCTTCTTAGTGTTTGAATTTTTACAAGCATATCCCTTTGTAAAATGTCAATAATGTGTGTTAAAATAGAATTGTTTGAAACAAACTTTGAAAAAAATGTTAAAGTCTTTAATCAGATGTATTTGTCTCACATCATGGCTTTCTTTTAAATGTAGCTTATCTGAAAATTGTATTTTGCAGATTATTTTCAAACATTGTATTTATTTTAGTAAGATGGTGTTTGTTGTTAGTATTTTTAAACTTTTCATCAGGAATTTTTTAACTACATTAATTTTCTTCAGTGGAATATATTGCTTTCTATGGTCTAATTGTTTTAATCATAAAATTACAAACCTATATTTAAAGAAAATCTTCTTAGCTACCAAAGACCCAATCTAGTATGTTACTGCCACAGAGGGAAAACATTGTGGCAGTATCATATTTTTTAAATGCCACCTTCTGTCTTCTGTGTGTCAGGTTATTACAGTAAGCACGTGGAAAGCCTGCCTGTACAAGCTAATGCTATTGAAGAGGCAAAAAGGATGTAGTCAGTTTTCTAACTGGAGAAAATTTGCACTTATATGGCATGAAAATCAATATAAGTATTTAACATTCAATCAGTTAAAAATGTCTTTCCTATACTGTATTACTTTAACCATGTGCCCATGGGCATATTAATAGAATAGACACGTACCTGTAAACCAACTTGCTGATATGAATAGGCACACGTTTCCAGAAAACTGATAAAATTGATGAGGTAAGTTAGTAAAAGGTGTTTTTAAAGGATAAGCATGTTTTGCAGGCACTGTCTTTCAAACACGTAATTTGGGAAGATAAAACATAAAAATTAATTTTAAAAACATAAAATCAGCCACATGTAGAACCTCAAACCTATAATCCTAGCATTCTTGAAGGCTGAGGCAGGAGGATCTCTTGAGGTCAGGAGACCAGCCTAAGCAAGAGTGAAACCCCATATCTACAAAAAATAAAAAGTATAGCTGGTTGTGGTGATATATACCTATAGTCCCAGCTACCCAGGAGGCTGAGGCAGGAGTATCCCTTGAGACTAGAAGTTTAAGGTTGCAGTGACCTATAATGACATCACTGCGCTCTACCTGTGATAATAGAGACTCTGACTCAAAAACAGACAACAAAAAAAAATACATGTCCTATACATATTAAAAGATATACATTCAAAAAATGAAAGGAATAATCACTCTTTAGTGAAAGAAGAAAAAGTTGAAAAACACAAGAACGGAGGCAATTCCTTGGGAGTTTGAGGTAACATACCTCTACCACCAAATCGAATAAGAAGACAAAAATAAATCACTGAAGTGGTTCTACTGTGCTAAACAGGTGGAAATGGCTTCTAATAAACTAGAAATCTTGCACAACACACTGTATCATAAAATTTTAAAAAGAAAAATTCTCTAGAAATGATTATAGAAAATGAAGAAACACAATTTCACACATCAAATCCTGTCCCTTGATACAAGGAAAACAACTATACATTAGAAAGAAATAGTTCACATAAAGACCTGAAAAGTTGTTTCACATCAGAAATTCAAAAACTAAATAACAGAACATTCACAAATAGGACAAAAATTAGAAGTTGATTTAACTCAGGTAATAAATAATAGGAAAAGCGAAATTACCAATGAAGAATAAGTTATATAATGCCTGAGAGAGAATCAACTCAAATAAAAATTGACTATAGGAATTGAATGAGCACAAGAAAACAACCAAATGAGTTAAATGACTGATAAGGAGAAAATTATATATAGAAAGTGTCAAAAAATGTATACACATTAAGAAAAGAAAAAAATGTGTTAAAATTTTAGTACTCAAGACAAGTTTGACTTTTGCAATCACAAGAGATCTGAGATACAATATACATATAATATGACAAATATAGATACACAGAATTATAGTGAGTATTACAATTTTAATACAGATTTTTCCTTTCTTAATATGTGTATACATTTTTGCCTCCCTCTGTATACCCATGTTATTCATAATACTGATAATAGAAAACAGAAATAAGGGAACAATAACTTTTATTATTGAAGTCTGTGTAGAAGAAAATTCAAACAATATAACAGTGCTAATATTTAAGACCACAAATACTCGGTTTGTATTTGAGTATTTAAATAAAATACTCAAATACAAAAAAAATTCAAATACAAAAAAATAAGAAAGAAAAAAGAAAACCACAAATACCTTCCAGAAATAGGAAGGGCAGTGAAAAGTCCAACACAGAACTACCATCTCTGAGCCAAATCCTGGGAAAACTCTTAAATTAAAATAATAACATTCTTTAAGGCCTCTAAGAAAGGAAGATAAAGTGATGTGCAAAGGAATGGCAATTAGACTGCAACTAGACTATCAGAGTTATCATCAAAGCAAGGCAAAAAATAGCATAGAAAAGCATAAAACAAAACAAAACTCAATGAAAGTATGAATTAATAATTTTATATACAGGTAATCCACACTCCAATTCACTTAATAGGTTTACAATATGCCTTATCATTAAAACACTTGAAAGTATTTTAATTATTTAATTTAAAAGTATATACACATTAATTGAATCATATATAATCATTAATTGAAAACAACCAACATGCAAACAAATTATGCTTGCTTCCAATAAAACATCTAGATAATCTAAGGAATAGCCTGTACCTGACAGATGTTAAGACAGTTTGCAAATCAGTATTATTTCAATTGAAAATATTTATTCTATGGTTGAGAATTAAAACAATATGTCAGAATTGACTATAACAGTTTTAGTCACAAACTTAATTCTTTATTAGTTCCCGCCTTTGTTTTAAATCTGCTACAAAAAAGACACTTCTCTTATTCTGAGACTTCTCCGTAAGCAATAGACACCTCTGTAGTAAAGTCTAAGGCTAACCAAAGCTAAAAATTAAATTTCTTAGGCTCCCTGTTGTAGCTGACCTCTTGGTACAATTTATTTATTTATTTATTCATTCGTGTTTCAGCACCTCTGTCAATATGGGTTTGTTTCTAAATGTATTTCTTTTATCTGCTTATAACTATAGATTTGTATTGTAAAGTCCAGCTGTTTATAAATGGATTTAGTAGTTATAAAATAATTAAATATAGAAATAAGTTATAAATAATTCTGAAACCAAACCTAATTTAAAATGTTTCAAATAGCCTGATAAATGCCATATATTAAATGCCTCTTGCTATCATAATACACAATGGAAATACTACAGTCCTATGTTAATTGGTATTCCACCAGAGAAAAAGAATCAGTAGGAAATTAGATAGATGATAGCTAGATAGACAGATAGTTAGATAGGTAGATAGATAGATAGAAAGATAGACAGACAGGTAGGTATATAGATGAACAGACAGATAGAGAGATAGGTGGATAAATAGGCAGATAGGTAGATAGACAGACAAGAAGACAGATAGATACCATTATATAAACTGACCTATGCTATAATGAGGACTGACTAGGAGAGTCTGAAATCCATAGAGAAGGCTGTCAGGAAGGGCAGGCTGGCAGCTCTGTGGCAGAGCACAGGCAGAAACTTTTCCTTCTCAAGTAATCCTCAGTTCTCCTCTTTCAATTGATTGGATCATGTCCACTCAAGTTATCAAAGATAATCTCTATTATTTAAAATCAACAGATTGTAAATGTTAATCATATGTACACGATAGCTTCACAATAATGCCTAGATTAGTGTTTGCTTAAATAACTGGGGATTATTGAATAACTTCAATATCTTGTTAAATCAACACAATATACACTGTTTTATTACATTATATACATTATGTATCTATTACACAAAGTAAACTGTGTAAATTACACACCTAAATACTGTATTAGGAAGAAAGCAAGAAAATCCTTTCCCATCACTCTTTGTCGACGTTGTACTGAAGTCCTAGCTAGTGCAAATAAGACAGAAAAAAACTATTGGAAAGAGAACAAAAATTTATCTTTATTTTCAGTTAGTATTACTTCCTACATAGAAATTTTGAAAAAGAAATCTAAAAGAAAATCCTTTTGGACTAATAAGCAAGAGTATGAAAGTCACATGATACATGGTTGCTTGATTTCCTTCATGCTAGTAATGTATACCTGAAATATAAATTTAAAAACAATACTTGATGTCTTGCATAGTGGAGAATTCTGAACTTCTAGTGTGTCTATTGCATGAAAAATGCACATTATAATGTTCTAAATATAGTGAAATAAAAACATCAACGACAAATCAATAGCATTTTGAATAGAATCAAAAAAATAATGTACTTAAACATAAAAGTAGAAAAGTTATGCAGGACTGATGTTTATTAAACTTCAACACACTGATGAAAGAAATCAAAGAGGTTTGATTAAAATGGAAAGATTATCTCTCTGTTTTTGGATTGGAGGATCAATATTGCAAAATTACAATCAAAATGTGCAATTACAGTTTCCTTATTCATGTTCCTATTTCTGGTGTTTTCTTGCCCTCTGACAATGTTTATGTCTTACATTTTAGTTCACTTGGAACAAACTTTAACTTCAAACTCTGTTGGTTTTTTGTTTGTTTGTTGGATTTTTTTAGCATTTTAATTGTAGCACGTTAAGTAGGATGCTTTACTGACTTGAATTATTTAAAGTTGCATTTGAATGTTTTGCATATTTGAAGAACATATGTGCTATTTAAATACTGTATTTATTTTATTTTATGTTTCAGTATCACAAAAACCATAAACATATTTTCGTCCTTAATAGTTAATTAACACTTATATATTTTCAAGTACTTTATTTTAGAATGTATAATAACATAAGAAGCACTTTGGTAAATAAGGATAAGAATAAAAGTTCATTTTCCCCTCAGATGCTTTTGTTAATATTTAGTTAATATTTGAGTATGTAAATTTTTTATTAAATCATAACTGGGTAAATTAATGCATTTATGGGGTACAATGTGCTGATTTTATATATAATTTGGAATGCTAACATCAAACTGGTTAACATAACCTTCATCTCACTTACTTCTTTGTTGTGTTAAGACAATTATACTCTACTCTTAATAGTTCTGACATGTAGCCTTGCATTGTGCACATTAGATGAGAAGAAAATCAGTCTAACTACGTCTTAACAGATGAAGTTAATTTCCAGTTCCTTTCTCTGCAGGTGCATAAGGTCAGTACAAATATTGGCCCTTTTACACCTTTAAGCAAATCCAGAATTAGGAAATACAAACAAAAGTAGAAACTTGTGTCTCATCAAATGCCAAAAAAGTATAATGACACTTTCTACAAAAATAAATAAATAAATAAGAAGTCATATTGTTCTTGGGATTGTGGGAGTTCCAACACCAAAAAAATAGAACTGTATACAAAATCATTAATCACAAATCAGTAGCTTTTATATATACAAAAATTGTAAAATATATACAAATTTTATATATACAAAAAAGACTCTATTTCTTATACAGTAGTGACAAAGAAGATGAAATATTTGGGAATTTACCTAACAAGCAATGTGAAAGATCTCTGTAAAGAGAACTATGAAACTCTGATAAAAGAAATAGCTGAAGATGTTAACAAATGGAAAAACATACCATGCTCATGGCTGGGAAGAATCAACATTGTTAAAAGGTCCATAGTACCCAAAGCCATATATAAATTTAATGCAATCCCTATTAAAACACCACTATCATTCTTTAAAGGTCTGGAAAAAAGAGTACCTTATTTTATATAGAAGGAGAAAAGTCCTTGAATAGCCAAGACACAACTCAGAAATAAAAACAAATCAGGAGGAATACCATAAATCCATAGTGATCAGATCAGCATGGTACTGACAGAAAAATAGAGAAGTAGATGTATGGAACAGAATAGAGAAACAAGAGATGAACCCAGACCCTTACCATCTTTTGACCTTTTATAAGCCTATCAAAAACACAATTTTGAGGAAAGGTTCCCTATTTAACAAGTGGTGCTGGGATAATGGCTGGCAACTTGTAGAAGACTGAAACTGGACCTGCACTTTTGACCATTAACAAAAATTGATTCTCAGTGGATAAAAGATTTAAACTTAAGACATGAAATTATAAAGATTCCTGGAGAGAGTGCAGGGGAAACACTGCACTCTCTCCAAGAAATTGGCCTGGGAGAATACTTCATGTGGAGAACACTCCTGGCAATTGAAGCAACACCAAATATATATTACTGGGATAAGTTCGAACTAAAAAGCATAGCCAAGAACACGGTAAGTAAAGCAAGCAGACAGCCCTCAGCATGGGAGAAGATATTTGCAGGTTATGTTTCTGACAAAGGTTGTCCATTTCATTGTGGGCAAGAGACTTTAATAGAAGCTTCTCTGAAAAAGATAAGCACATGGCCTACACACACATGAAAAAATGATCATCATCTTTAATCATCAGAAAAATGCAAATCAAAACCACTTTGAGATATCATCTAACTCCAGTAAGAGTAATCCATGTAATAAAATCCCAAAACTACAGATGTGGCATGAATGTGGAGAAAAGGGAACACTTCTTCACTGCTGGTGGGAATGCAAGCTAACACGTTCCTTTTGGAAGGAAGTTTGGAGAGCACTTAGGAAACTAAACGTAGACCTGCTGTTCAAACCTGCATTTCTTCTAGTAGGTGTATATCCAAGAGACCAAAATCACTTTACAACAAAGATATTTGCACCAGCTCAATTCATAACTGCCAAGTCATGGAATAAGCCCCAGTTCCCATTAACCCATGAATGGATTAATAAATTGTGGTATATGTATACCATGGAATATGATGCAGCTTTAAAATAATATGGAGACTTTACCTCTTTTATGTTTACATGGATGGAGCTGGAACATATTCTTCTTAGTAAAGTATCTCAAGAATGGAAGAAAAAGTATCCAGTGTACTCAGTACTATTAATGAAACCAATTTATAATCACCCACACTTATGAAAGAAAAAACACAACTATAGCCCCAGATGAAGAAGGGAAGAGGAAGGGAATTATGGGAGGGGAGGGAGGATGTTGGATGGAGGGAGAGTAAATGGTGGGACCACACCTATGGTGCATATTGCAGGGGTACATGTCAAGTCTATTAAGTGTAGATGATAAATGTCTTTTTTTTTTAGATTATAAATGTCTTAACACAATAATTAAGTAAGTGAGATGAAGGCTATCTTAACCAGTTTGATGTAAGCATTCCAAACTGTATATAAAATCAGCACATTGTACACCACAAATGCATCAATGTATATATGACTTATGTATCTATAACTTAATAAAAAAATAAAATAGAACTGTGTATTCTCCTTAACACTTCCTGGGAAAACCAAAGATGAAATAAGAAATTTGAAAAAAAAAACTATGTGACTTATTAATTTCTACAAATAAAAACAAGATGCACAGTAACTGTTTCTCATATCTGTAACACCAACACCAAATGTTCCCTTTCATTTCCAGCCAAGCACGGCCATATTTTTCATTCTGTCAGACAATATTGTATCTATTACTGTAACTAAAACAGGAACCATTCTAAAGCAGAAGAAAAGAAACCAAATATACAAATGTGATTTATGTAAAAAAAACTTTAAATATCTAAAATTTATTCAGAAAATAATCTCTAAACTGTATCTGAATGAGTATAAATAATATTGTTCAGGGTAAACTTAGTATGTGTGCGAGGCAGATGGAAGCATGATATGGGAACCATACTGCTTGAGCTTAATGCTGTCAGGTTTTGTTTTTTTTTTCATTATAATTGATAGTTGCACATATATGGACATAAATTAAAACTATGAATCTAAAACAAATAAGAGAACTTAACTCCAATTTCTCTACTACATACTACCAGGTATACAAATAAGTGCATATTCTATTTTTCTGGATTCTATCCAGGATGCCATGTTATATTTCATTGTCATATCATTTGAGTCTACCCTGACTTTGACAGTTTCTTAGACTTTCCTTGTTTTTTGATGACCTTCACAATTTTGAGACCAACTGGTCAGGTATTTTGCAGAATATAATTCAGTAGGGTTTATCTGATGTTTTCCTCATGACTGGATAGGGATTTAGGGATTTTGGGAGGAAGACCACAGATGTAAAATGCCATATTTATGCTACATCAGTGGTATAAACTATCAATCATGTTGATAGTAACCTTGATCTCTTGGCTGAGGTAGTTTTGTCGGGTTTCTACATTGCAAAATTATTCTTTTTATCCACTTTTCCATAATGCTCTGGGAGAATGTCACTACATGTAGCTCACACTAAAGAATTATGCAAGTATCTTCCACTTCCTTGAGAATAGACCTGCTACCTAAATTATTTGGAATTCTGCATGGGAGACTTTTCTCTGTCACCCATTTAATTATTTAGGGATTATATTACTATGGATTCATGGATACATATTTGATACTATGGATATTATATTATTTTGTTTTATTTATTTATTTTTTATTATGTTATTTTATTTATTTATTTTTTAGCAGATTTTTTAAAATTTCAGATTAATGTGAGGATACAAACAATTAGGTTATAATATTTGCATTTGTTAGGTAGAGTCCCTCTTGTAGTTGTGTCTTGCATCCAAAAGTTGTGGCATATCCCTCTACATTGTGAACACTATGTTATTTTGTTATTCAAATTTTTCCTGTTTTAGCCATGGAGAGCTCCTTCAGTTGACTCCTGTGGCCTTCTGAAATGCCACAATTATTGTGCATATGTATGTACGTTTTGAGTACCTTACTTCCTGGCACTCTAAAATACATTGGGCTCTTCTTGTACTTTTCCTTCCTTAGCACGAGTCAGCCATTTTATCAAGGAAATCTGTCTCTTTTATTGGATAATGGCATTAGAAACCAAGATTTCAGCTTTAAATATACTCCTTGATGCTGGGGGTTTGTTGCCACTAGGCACTCTCAGGTGACAGAATAGCAAATATGCAAATGTACGCTAATTCATATACATTTACATATTTATAAATAAAACAGTAATTTTATAAATAATCATCTCTATATTAAAGTAAGCATGAGTTCACACTGATGACTCTAATTTGCGACTGCATAGGTCATTCTAGCCTCTAGTTCTGTCTCAGCTGAAGCTTTGTACTCCACAAATGAGATCAAACTGTCATCATCCATCACATATACATATGGTTACATTCCCATAGACATACATGAGTGTTTCAGAATTATTAAGCCAACTCCATGGGAAGTAGCATTATTGAGAAGAGTGTTGTAAACAGTGTTTATACAGTTTCTTTTGGTTTTAGTTATTGAGTTCAGCAACTTATTCTCTTGTCCATTTAAGTTGAATTGTTTTGCGCATACATAGTTCAATTGGATTGTTTGGTCACATTGTACCTTCTATCCTGGGATTTGCCAGCCACTCAACTGATTAACTTTTAATTTATGTACATTAAGGCCAACTGTTTGTCTCTAACTTTCCATAAGTTTTTAGATAAAGTATTATAAAATTATACTAATAAGCATCTTTTTCTTTCAGACTAAAGAACTCCCTTTAGCATATGTTGTCGAACAGATAAGATGGTAATAAATTCCCTTAGCTTTTTATTCTCTGGAAAATTCTTTGTCTCACCTTCATTTTTGAAAGACTGCTTTGCTCAGTATAGTTTTCATGGTTAGGAGTTTTTAATTTTTTTGTCTTTTTCCCCTTTAGCACTTTAAACATATCATCCTACTTTCTTCTGGACTCAGAATTCCTTTATATACAACTCTTCTGATTTATTAGCACATTTAGTTTCTTGCAGGCAACATAGAATATCTTTGTATTTACTTTATACTTCTTTTAATTGGTATCTATTGGTATCTTTAGGCCATTTATATTTTAATATCTATCATATTTGTATTTTCTGTTGGTTGCATTGTTGCTTGCATTTGTATTTATAACATGTAAAATGATTTTTGACATAACTGGAGTGATATACAATGTTTATAGTTCTTTTTGTTAGCTACATTAATTTTTTATTATTTTTTTCATCTTTTATTATCTTTTCTGGTTTTAATTATTTAATGACTATTTTCTGGGTTTAATTACTTAGGAGACTCTACTTACTCCTCTCAGTGTATTAATTTTACTGATTTAAAAATTTTTTAATATTTTGTATTTCAAAAAAGTTTAGGAGGTACAAGTGACTTCTGTTAATAGATCAATCGTATTATGCTTAAGTCAGCATTTTTAGTGTACCTGCAAATAGAAGAGAGTACGCTGTACTTACTAAATAGATTCTTATCACTCACTCCCCATGCATTCCCCCTCTTATATACCACCTTATATCTGTATATAACCCTTGTTGAGCTCCCAATTATGAGTAAGAATTTGGCATTTATTTTTTCATTCCTG
>CAUYQV010137805.1:0-10187 GCA_963574575.1 Galagoides demidoff
GCCCACCAAACAACAATGATGGCTGCAACCAAAAAATGGCCAGGCGTTGTGGCGGGCGCCTGTGGTCCCAGCTACTTGGGAGGCTGAGGCGGGAGACTCACTTGAGCCCAGGAGTTGGAGGTTGCTGTGAGCTGTGATGCCATGGCACTCTACCCTGGGGGATAGCTTGAGGCTCTGTCTCAAAAAAAAAAACAATCTTAGCCTTAGCTTTCCAGAGGGCTGGGATTATAGGCATGAGCCACCACACCGCCACCACACCCAACTTCGTTCCAGTTCTTAAGGGGAATACTTTCAGTTGGTGCAAATGGGGATTCAGTACCATGTTGGTTGTTGAGGTCATATATGCCTTTATAATTTTTAGGCATGTTCCTTCTGTGCCTCTTTCATTTTTGTTTAGTTCTGCGCTGAGCTTTGTTATTTCTTCTTCTGACTTTGCATTTGGTTTTTCTTTTTCTGGTTCCTCGAGATGTGACCTTATGTTGTTAATTTGTAATCATTCTGGGATTTTTTGTAATATATAATTTAAGTCTATAAATTTTGCCCTTGTACTGCTTTCACAGTATCCCCTAAATTTTGAAAGCGTCTGTCTTCTTTATCCTTAAATTTGAGGAATCTTTTTATTTCCATCTTAATTTCATCATTGACCCAGTCAGCCTCGGGTTGTTTAATTTTTGTGACTCTGTGTGGTTTGAATTGATTTCTAATTTTATTCTACTGTGATCTGAAAAGATATATGGTATGATTTTGATTTGTTTTTTAATTTACTGAAACCTGTTTTCAGGCCTAAAGTTTGATCAGTCTTAGGAAATATCCCATGTGTTGTTGTGAACAATGTATATTCAGTAGTTTGGGGGAAGAATGTTCCATAAGTGTCTGTAGGTTCATTTGTTCTAGAGTCCCATTTAAGTCCAGTGTTTCTTTATTCTTTATTTCTTTGCTTAGATCTAGTAGATTTGCTTTATGAATCTGGGAGCTCCTATGTTAAATACATATATTTTTAGGGTTGTTGTGTCTTCTTGTTGAATTGTTTCCTTTTCTGTTATATAATGATTATATTTGTCTTTTTTTATTTTTTACTACCCTTGATTTAAAGTCTTCTGTCTGATAGGAAAATGGGTCACACCCGCTCGCTTTTGGTTTTCAGTGTGTGGAATACTTATTTTTCATACCTTTACCTTGAGTCTGTGTGAGTCCTTGTGGTTTGGATATGTTTCTTGAAAACAGCAAATAATGGGTTGTGGTTTTTTTATCCATTCAATCAGCCTGTGTTTTTTAAGTGGGGCATTCAGATCGTTCATGTTGAGTGTTAGTATTGATATGTGGGATGCTGTTCTGTTCGTCATCTAATTGATACGTTATTGCTGTGTTTTCCCTATTGTGCTATTAGAGCTGTGAGCTCTAACTTTGGAGTATTTTTACACGGTTGAGTATCTATGGTGTCTCATATATAATGCACTTTGGAGCATTTCCTATAGGACAGGTTTAGTAGTGACAAATTTCATTAGTGTTTGCTTGTCTGAAAAGGTCTTTATTTCTCCATCATTTATGAAACTTATTTTTTCAAAATACAAAATTCTTAGGTGGTAGTTGTTCTGTTCAAAATACTAAAAATTGGACCCAGTGCCCTCTGGCTTATAAGATTTCCCTTGAAAAGTCTGATGTTAGCCTGATGGATTTGCCTTTGTAGGTTAGTTGTTGCTTTTGTCCAATAGCTTGTAGAATTTTCTCCTTCATTTTGATGTAGGCCAGGTTGATGATTACATGTCTTGGAGATACTGTATTGCTATGAATCTTCCTGTATTCAATGACAATCTTATATATGGATATCTGAATCTCTGGTGATACCAGGGAAGTTCTCCTCCATAATTCCCTCAAACAGGTTTTCCAAATGTTTTACTTTTTCTTCGTTTTTCTCCAGAATACTTATAATTCATACATTGGCTTGTTTCACATACTGCAGTACTTTTCTAAGTGATTGTTCATTCTTCGTTACCTGTGTTATTTTCATTTCTCTCTGCATGGTTTTATCACATGTATTTGTATTACCAATAATATTACATTTAGTTTTAGATTATTTTTAACTTTTTTTTTTAATGACAAGGTCTTGCTCTTTTGCCCAGGCTATAGCGTGATGGTACGATCAAAGCTTACTGCAACCTTGAACTCCTGAAGTTAAGCAATTATCCCACCTCAGCCTCCAACTAGCTGGGTTTATAGGCATTCTGCTCTACCCAGCTTGATGTTTAACTTTTTATACATGAAAAAATACCATATAGTGTCTTATGGCATGCTTTTTCTTCCTGTTCAATATTATGATATACATCCGCAGTAATACCTGCCGCTGTAGTTCATTCATTTTCACTATTGTATAGTATTCTATTTTCAGGCTATACCAAAATTTGCTGCGTATTTATTCTCCTTTTGATGGACATTGAGTTGTTTCATATTTTTTGCTCTTACAGACATTGCTGATATAAATATTTTTGTACTTGTTTCCCCATGTACGTGTGCAAGAGTTTCTCTAAAGTACATATGTGCCTAGGAGTAGAGTCGCGAAGGTACAAGGCATATCCATCTTCGTTTCTACCTGATAGTGCCAGATTCTTTCCAAAGTAGTTGATGTCAGTCTTCACTCCCTCAAGTATTGTACCACATTTCTGGTTGCTTACGTGCTTGCCATACTTGATATTGCCGGTGTGTGATTTTGTTGCCACATTGTGATGACCAAAAATGGTATTGGATCTTGACTTGCAAGATCATTTCCAGGATTACTGGTAGGATTGTGTATCCTCTCATATATATTGGTATTGGTATTTCTTTATCTGTGACATATTTATTCAGGTTTTTAATTACATATTTCTATTGGTTTCTTTTACTAACTCCTTATAAATTAATGTGTTACACATATCTTCTTTTAGAACGTCCTACTTTTTATGTATTCAGATGTATTAATTCTTTTATGTTTTATGCTTTTCTTCACTAATTCAAGGTCTTAAGCATATGCTCCTATATTGTCCTTTAAAAACTTTATAGTTTTATCTTTCCCATTTAAATCTTTAATCTCCCTGGAATTGATTTTTGTATAAGGTACACTATAAGGATCCAGGATTTTTCCTGTGGATAACTGTTTATCCTAATATCAGTTATCGAATGTTCCTTTTTCCCTATTGATCTGCAATGCCAGCTCATTCATCACCCAGGTTTTCTAATATGTGGGGAATGTTTCTGGGCACCCTGTTTTATTGTATTGGTCAGCTTATTCATCCCTAAACTAATAGCTCGTGTATTAATTACTAGCTTCATTGTAAGTCTCAATCTCAATATCTGGTAAGGCCCCCACCTCATTTTTCTTCTACTTGAATATTTTGATTATTTTTAATCTTTGCTGTTTCATATAAACTTTAAAAAGCTTTTTCTAAAATTCATTAAATAGAATGAAATAAATTGACCAACTAAATTGGCAGCATTTTTACTGAAATTACATTGACTCCAAAGATTGACTTTGTCAGAAATGATATCTTTATGATATTAAGTCTTTTTATCCTTAAATATGGTTTAGCTCTGCATATTTATTTACATCTTCATTCTTAATAATTTTTCATAATTTTCTCCATAAGGAATTGACACATATTATATTGGATTTATTCCTAGATGCCTTATATTTTTATGCAATTAAAATTGTTATCTTTTTTAAAATTACATTTTCTTTTCATGAATAATATATAGAAATAAAGTTGATTCTTGACTATTTTGTAATTAAGTTATTTAGATTTTCTATAAAGATAATCATTCTATCTTTTTTCTTCCTTTTCCATTGTTTTAACATTCTTTTTAATTTTTTCTCATTGCACTAACTAGGACCACCAGACTCATAGAAACAATGACTAGCATTGTGATCCTACTTGTCATCATAAAGATTTTTTTTGAGACAATCTCACTTTGTCAGCCTCAATAGAGTGCTGTGGTGTCACAGCTCACAGCAACCTCAACCTTAAGTGATTCTCTTGCCTCAGCCTCCCAAGTAGCTGGGACTACAGGCACCTGCCACAACACCTGGCTCTTTTTTGGTTGTACTTTTCATTGTTGTTTGACATTCCTGGGTGGGATTTGAACCCACCAGCTCTGGTGTATGTGGCTGGTGCCTTAGCCACTTGAGGTACAGGTGCTGAGCTATGAAAATATTTTTTAATATTTCACTATTAAATACGATATCTACTCTATCTTTGTTTTGTTTGTTTAGGTTCTGTATTTTGTTTGATTTAAGTAGATTCCCTTTTCTTCAGATCAGAACTGTGTCCTTTTCTCATTATTCTAATTTTATTAAAGACTTGTTGCTCTGAATTTTATTCAGTACTTTACTTTTTCAGTTTAGTTTTTCTCCTTTAATCAGAAAATGTTATTAAATACATTAACATGTCTTTTATGTTGCACTAAATTTGTGGTGGTAGAATAAATCCAACATGGTTATGATGTAGTATCTCTTTTCAGACTCCTGATTGTGTCTTAGATAAGTTAAGCTTATGTGCGTGCGTGTAGTTTTTGCTCTTTCACTCTTCATATTTGCATCCGTGCTTTGCTTTTGTAACTGTTTTGGGGACTGTTCTTGATTAGGTGTAGAGGCAAGCTTGTACTAGCCTAATAAAATGATCTCAGAAGTGAGTTTGTATGACATAAAAATTATCTTTTCCTTGAAGTTTTAATAGAACTTTGCTGTAAAATTTTCTGAGTCTGGTATTTATTAAAATTTTTTTGTGCAAATGACTCAGTTTTCTTATAAGTTAAAGGACTACGACAACTATTCACTTCAGGCTTGAATAGATTGGATTTTTACTTCCTGTGATATCAGCAACGCATTTGACTTTATTTTTAAAAGATATTTTATTCAGCATTAGTTCTTGTTATGAAAGTATCACTGACAAGTATCAGCACAAATGCCATTTAGAGAATCTTATCATATATCCTCCATGATCTAGGGAACAGAAGTATTCATTTAACCACTACCCTCTCCAGTGTGGCTTACCACATTACTCCATTGAAACTGCTTCTGTCAAAATTACTAATACTTTCTAATTTGCTAGATCTAATGGAATTTTTTGCATCATATGCAAACTCTCAGCAGCATTCCTCTTAACTGACCACACTTTTCTTTTGGAAACATCCCCTTTTCAGTTTGCCTGGCATAATACTTCATCTGGGTCTCTCACCAGCCCCAGCCACTCCTATCTCCTTGTCTTAGTACCCAGTCTCCAAGTGTGGTTTGCTGGAGCTCATTCTTTTTTCTTCTATCTCTTTTTTTTCTTCTCAGGGAAAATTAACATTTTTCATTGACATAAATACCTTAAATATATTTACTATTCCCAAATATGTGTCTTCCAGCACAGACTCTACATATGTCTCTCAACCCCAGGTGTGGACATTTTATTTTAACATATATCCATGTCAGAGACATCATCTTCAAAAGTGAACTCTTCATTCTATATGTTTTTCTTATCTTAATGAATGAAGACCTAGTTGCTTGATTCAGAAACTTGAAAGTCATCCTTTATTCCTATATTTCTCTTGCCCTTCATAAAATGTCTGTTGATTTTACATCCAAACTATATATCTCTCTCTCCTGCTGACCCTGGTCTGGGTATTCATTATCTCTTGCCCACTGTAACAGCCTCCACAGTTAACTGGTTTCTATATTCTCTCCTCCCGGAGAGTGACCGGTCTCCCTGAAGAGTTAGCATTTAAACTAAATCTAAATAACAAGAGGGAACTGCTAAAGAGCATTCTAGGTGGAGGAACAGCTTCTGTAAAGATACTAAGGTAAAAATAAGGTTAGGATGCTTAGGGACCATCAAAAAGGGCAATGTCCCTAGGGCAAGGATTAGAGATTTGATGGAAGAGCTTAGCAGGAGCTAGATGATGCAGGGCTTTTAAAGTAATATAGGATGGAGTTTGAATTTTATTCTAAGTGTGATGAGAAGCCAATGAAAAGTGATCTTTGAAGTTAGGGGGTAAAGAGAAAAATTGAAAATGTGGTATATGAGTCTAGAGTTTGGGAAAGATGTTAAGACTAGAGGCTGAAAGAAAGATGGAGACTTTACCTTCTTCATGTTTACATGGATGGAGCTGGAAAATATTCTTCTTAGAAAAGTATCTCAAGAATAGAAGAAAAAATACCCAGTGTACTCAGCCCTACTATGAAACTAATTTATAGCTTTCATAGGAAAGCTATAACCCAATTATAGCCGAAGAATATGGGGAAAGAGGAGAGGGACGGGGGGGGGGGAGGATGAGTGGAGGGAGGGTAATTGGTGGGACCATGCCTATAGTGCAAAGGGTACATATGAATCTTTCTAATGTAGAATATAAATGTCTTAACACAATAACTAAGAAAATGACATGAAGGCTATGTTAACCACTTTGATGAAAATATTTCAGATGTATATAGAACCAGCACACTGTACCCCATGACTACATTAATGTACACAGCTGTGATTAAATTAAAAAAAAAAAGACTAGAGGTAAAGATTTGAGTGTCACCAGCCTCTAGAAGGTATTTATAACTATTTGCTACCGAGAGGGAGAAAACAGGTAAAGAAGAAAAAGCCCAGGGTTGAGCCTTGGAGAGCTACAACATTTAGGGGAACTAGGATAGAAAATTGAGGAATGGTGATCAGAGAGGATAAAAAAGATTGGAAGTGCAGTAAGTCGTGGAAGTCGCATGAGAAGGCGTTTCAGGAATGAGTGGTCACTTCCACTGAATCATGAGTTGGAGAAGAAGTGGAACTAGAAAGCGTCTCCTATGCAGGTCTTCACTGAGTGCTTGCAGGGACAATAAATGTAGCTTTAAATTCTCACAAGCATCTTCCATTTTCCCAAACATTTAAAGGAGAGAATGAGAGTTCTCAAGTTTTCTTCCCCAACGAAGAAAGGAACGCCACCTTCTGTCTCCTCCTCCTGCGTTCAGCCCTTTATTCAACAAGTACTTACAGAACTCCTTGTGGATGTTGAGTTTGATCCAAACACTGTCCTTTTTAGACTTTCAGACATATTGTCTGGATCCCTAATTTATTCTGACTTGGCTCATTTCTGGCTGATAACCTGGACCAGAGCAGGGTCTCTCAGAGGTGTATGCTTTGCAGTGGCTCTGACCAGGCAGACACAAAGAAATAAGTAAGTCCTCCCAGCCGTCAGCACAGGGAGAAACAAGTAAACTGGTCTGGTGTAGAAGAATCCTTCCTGCAGTCATCACTTTGGAACAAAGACTTTTTGCGGTCAATAATTACTGTGTGAGGTAGTAACTGTCTTTATGAATGTGTTTACTATACAAAATTTTGAAAAGGGGTCAGTAAGCAGGGGAGCAACTGAAACTTGTCTTTTAATTCCATTTTCTGAGTAATTTTTTTGGTCAAATAGCTTTCTGATGTGTTGGACAGTAATTGCTTCCAGGGAATTGTTCTACCGTCTGACTAATCACTGTCTCGTTGCTTCTGGATTATTGACCTCTATGTCTGTCTGGCTGCCAAGATCAAGCCCTGAGTCAGCCTGGAAAAACTCTTCTTGAAATGTTTGAAATTAATTGTGGATTTGCAGTGGTTTCATTTTCAAAGGTTTGTTTTTCATGCCAACATTGTTATATGATAGTTTTGTGAGTATTGAATTAGTTTAAATAGGCTTCAAAGTGTGTTATGTACATATATGTATGTGTGCATATAAAAAAATTGTACTATAAAATGATTATAAATCAGTCTTAATGATTTGTGGTTAAAATGGCATGCTTAGCCATCATAACTAGTGTTCTTTGGTTATTTAGTTGCAAATGTTAGAAACTGGAAAATATGTATCTTATGAGGTTTGTAAATTTCTCTATGTGTATGGACCCATTATAGATTTTCTGCCCAAATCTGAGACACCACAGAATGATTGCCAATAGCGCTACCATTTCCCCATTCTCAAAGATCTCATATCCTTAGAACACCAGTTACCTATTGGTAGTAATGCGAATCCACAAGAATTAAAATGTGCAGGCTCGGCACCTGTGGCTCAATTGGCTAAGGCACCAGCCACGTACACCTAAGGTGGCGGGTTCGAATCCCCAGCCCGGGCCCACCAAACAACAATGATGGCTGCAACCAAAAAATGGCCGGGCATTGTGGCAGGTGCCTGTGGTTCCAGCTACTTGGGAGGTGGAGGCAGTAGACTTGCTTGAGCCCAGGAGTTGGAGGTTGCTGTGAGCTGTGATGCCATGGCACTCTATCCAGGGGGACAGCTTGAGGCTCCGTCTCAAAAAAAAAAAAAAAAAAAAAAGAATTAAAATGTGCAAAGCAATGAAAGATTGCTGAGAAACTGCTATTCTAGTGAGAGGTGTTACTGTGGAGCTGTGCCCTCCTGCACTAGCTTCTGGCAGATCTGCATTTGAAGCTCAAAACTTCCCATGCTGTAAACGTTCTGTTTACCGTCTTTTTTCTTTCATTCCTTGTACTTCCCTCTGTGTTCCCATCTTCAGAACCCCTCGTCCTACCTTATTCCCAGGATTTAGCACCCACACAGTCCCGTTCTTTCTCTCACTACCTCATCTCCTGGATTCTTCCTTTATCCAAATTCATTGATTCTACTGGGCCGTGTTCTCTTCTCACAAATAATAAACTCACCTCTGCTGAAATGCTACCATAACAAAATATCCAGAGCTGGTATTTGCAAGCACACATTGTATCTTAACTCAGAAGAAAGGATAGAATTAAATGGGAATATTTGCCCAAAGTAATATAATTAGTTGTGAATCTAGAACTAAGAGTACTAATTTTCACAGTCCCTTCTTCTGGAAATACAGAGGTGGACTTGCCTATTATATTGCAGCTCTATGACTTAAAGTATTGTGTTTGTCATGAGAAGCACTATTAGTAGAAACAAATTAATGGTTATTATTAATTAAATTACTTTTTTTCTATAGCTGATTTCCCTCAGAGTTGCTGAGGAATGGGCCAAAATATGCATCTGATTTCCCATTTGGTAATTCCTGTTTCCCTTCTTTAATGTCTACTCTGCTCCTTGTCATATTTGACTGGCTTGAGATAGATAGAGATAAGTTTAATCTAGCAAACCTTAGGATCAGTGTGATGTGTTTTATTTATAGTATAATGTGTTGAAAATAGAATAAAATGTGGAAACTTTCCATTTCTGTAAATGGTTACGATCATTATCGGTGTGATATTTCTTATGGAAAAATTCCAAAATCTATTTTTAAGTTTATTTAAGTAATAGGCAATTGTTTTATTAAGTGTTGTGCCTAACAGACTAGCATTGAGAAAGTCTCTAACTTTATTAATCATTTATATTTTGACTTATTTCTAAAGTTGAATTTAATTGTGTATAATATTTTACATCCTACATTCAATATAAAAATTCAGCTTAAAGTGGTAGGAGCAAAGTTTCTACTAAGAATCAATTTTATATGAAATAAAAATAACTTTGAATAATTGTAGCAGTTTTTAAAAAGAACAAAGTTGGGTGACTTACACCCCTGGTATCAAGGCTCACTATCTAAAATTATAGTAATCAGGACAGTAGATTGCTGTAAGGATGGACATATATGTAAATGGAGCAGGTTGGAGACACAAGAAATTGACCCTCACATGTATGCTCAATCAGTTTTCAACAGAGTGATCCAAGCATTTCAAGGAGGAAAGTCTTTTTAGTAAATGGTGCTGAAAAACTAGATATCTGTATGGGGGAAAAATTTGACCCTTACCTTGCATCAGACATAAGTAGCTTGAGTCAGCAGAGTTGCTCAGCAGAAACATTGTAAGCCCATAAGAACTGGCTTGAAATGTATTATAAACCTAAACAGAAAGGCTAAAACTATAAAGCCTGTAGAAGAAAATATTTACAGCTTAAATTAGGTAAAAAATTATTTGATGTAACACAAAAGCTACAGACTAATTTTTTAAAGATAAATTAGACTTTTCTTTTCTTTTCTTTTCTGAAACAGATTCTCACTATATCTCCCTCAGTAGAGTGCTGTGAAATCACAGCTCACAGCAACCTCAAACTCTTGAACTTAAATGATTCTCTTGCCTCAGCCTCCCAGTAGCTGGGACTTCAGGTGCCCACCACAATGCCTGGTTATTTTTGTTGTTGTTATTATTGTTTAGCAGGCCCAGGCCAGGTTCAGACCTGCCAGCCCTGGTGCCTGGTAC
>CAUYQV010137811.1:0-21034 GCA_963574575.1 Galagoides demidoff
GAGTCTCCTCCCTCCGCCTCCCAAGTAGCTGGGAACACAGGCACCCGCCACAATGCCCGGCCATTTTTTGGTTGCAGCCATCATTGTTGTTTGGCAGGCCTGGGCTGGGGATTCGAACCCACCACCTTAGGTGTACATGACTGGCACCTTAGCCGATTGAGCCACAGGTGCCAAGCCACTGCCTTTGAATTCTACCCAGGTCCAGATAAGATGCACTCACCTGGGCATCTGTCTGAGCCTAGCTCTTTTGTCTATATCTGAACTGATGATCCCCTGCCCTCCCTGAGCTTCCTCCTAACTTGGCTTTCTCCCCCTGCAAGTCTAAGGGGAAGGCAGTGCCATGTCCCCAGCATCATCCCCACATCCGACCTCGGCATGGTTCCTGGGCCTTTGGGCCTCTTCACACACCCTGCCAGCCTCACACTGACTCATCAACAATCAGACCTGAGAGCCAAGGTATGCTACAGCGGCAGCAGCTGACCGTCTCTGATGGCTGCTGGAGCCTGTGTTCCTTGGGTTGAAGCAGTGCTCTGGGAGCACTAGAGGGACCTATGTGGGGTGGCGGTCTAGCTTGCTGGTTGTGGAGAATAAAACAGAATTTTTCAGCTGGTGTGTCTGACAGGGAATGAGTGTGTTCAGAGAAAATGGAAGTGGCCAGATCTGGTTGTGCCGTCAGTTTCCAGGCGGACCTTGAGATTACTCATCTGTTGGCCTCAAGTGCAATGGACTGATCTGGGTTCCCTGTTCTCCCTTTGGGAAGATTCTATTCCCTAGGGGAAAATCCACCATACTTAAAAAGTAGCATCCAGAAGACTTGTATCTCCCGGTGGAACTGAGGATTTTGGAAGTTGAAATCCCTGAGTTTCCAGGTTCAGGCCGAGGTTTTCCTCACTGTCGTGCTAACTCACCACTCTGTGGCCTTTTCCAGTGGGCCCACCCTCCTCTGTCTTCTGTTTTTCTGACATAGGGACCCTGGATGGAGGGAGTGCTACAGTTTCTCCTTAGGAACAGGGTGCCCAGGTCACTAGGTGAGGCTAAATCAAACCTTTCCTCCTTCTGGTCCCTGCCCTTGACCTTGCAGGCTTAGGGCCAGGCCTTCTCCAGCCCCCGTGGGAGGTATTCTGGGCTTGCTCAGCCTGGTTGGGGCCCTTCTCACCCTGGACTGCAGAGGAACTTATGCTCCTGCCTGTCTGGGGTGCCACTTTCCTCCCATTTCCTCACGTACTTCATTTGCAGAAGCTGGAAATATTTAACAACTTTTCTGAGGCCCAAAGAGAACCACAAAGTGCTTTTCCCACACTGGGCATCCTTTCTCCTTCCCTTCTCCCATGCCTCCTCCTTCAGACTTTCCCTGCCCATGTGGTCATGCCCCGAAGTCACCTCTCCTTTAGGCTGTCAGCCCTGCTCCATTTCTCCGGGACCCAGTCCCTCTGGAGCTGTCACCCAGACCTGGCTGGCGCAGAGGCCCCTGCCGACTGCTACCCTCCTGCTATGCAGACCTAAGGCTTTCACTGTTCCTCTTTCCCTCAGTTCCTGTCTGGACTGCAGGACACACACTTTTTAGCTGATGCCATGTTTCTTTGAGTTTCTTCTCCTGACTTTTCCCCCAGAGTCAGAAGACTTGAGTCTTAAGCAGTAGTCTGCTGTCCCCAGAGCCTGACCTGACACTGTCTCCTCCATCCTGTACCCACCCGCAGTTTCCATGCTGACTGTGAGGTGTTTGCTTTGACTTTGAGATGTCCTGCCTGCATTTCTGATACTTTCTGCAGAAGCCAAACAGTCTCTCTCATTGGGCTTCCTCCTCCCGGCAGCTGGTCTGGCTGGAGACAGAGTCAAGGTTATACTTTCTCCCTCCCAAAAGCAGATGAGGTGTCCAACAAGCATCTGTGGGGTCAAAGCAGAATGAACAGGGGAGGCCGGTCTCCAGATCAGCCTGGAAGGAGAGTGGGGTATTCTGGCTCCTGCATGGTACATGTGAGGAGGCATTGGGTGGGGATAGGCAGAGTGGCCATGACTCTGCCCTCCACGGGTCGTGCTGGTGGCCTCTCAAAGGAGCTCTAGTCTGGATGCTGCCCAGGCCACGGTGGCTGAATGAGCTCTGGCCGTCAGAGCTGGATGTATCCCTAGCTGAGCCAGGAAAGGGGAATAAAGAGGCTCTCTTGCCAGCGCTTTCTTCCCGTTTACAGTTTTTGGCCCTGCCCCCTGGTGCTCACACAGCCGCCATCTGGCTGTCTGTTCTGTGGCCCAGCCCCCGCAGGCTCGGGGGCCTTCCAGGAGGGGCTAGGGAGTGGGCTCAGGGGATGCCAGGCTGGAATCTCTGAAATCCTGGGACCATCTCCCTGGCTGGCCTCTGCCAGCACCTGTGAGGCTAAGGCCTCAGTTTCCCTCCCAGAGGCATGGATGGAGCAGCCAGGTCCCCATCTGACATCTCAGCCCCAGGGAGTAGGGAATCAGTGTTGTCTTGGGGTGCTGAATGTTACCTCTGGGCACCAGGCTGCTGGAGTGCTCAGATTCCCACTTCACGGCTGACAGCTTTTATGGACGGCCCTTGATCCTCTCCTCACACACATTCCATGATTTTATTTTTAAGGAAATAATAACAACAGCAATTAGCTATTCCTTTGTATGTTTGCAGTACAGGGATGATTTAAAGGGACCGCAGGCTGGTGTCGCCCTTCTCCTCATCTGTGGGAGGCAGAAGTGGAAGGGCACTAGGAAGGGAGGCAGCCCCAGCACTCATGAACTTGGGGCTCACGTTGTGCCACTGGTCGAAAGCTGCCCACACTTGCTGGGGACTCTGAGCCCTGATGTAACCAAGAGGGGTTAAAACACACTAACTCTAAAGGAGTTAAAACGAAAACTGACAGACAAGCTAACAGATCAAATAGGACACTTCAAAGAGAAAAAGAGCCACAAGGATGAAGCAGCCAGTCCCCAAATGCTGGGAAACAAAGGCTGCCTCTCTGTGCCCAGGGCTCGGGCCGCCATCCGCATCCTCGCCCAGAGCGATGGGGATGGGTCTTCAGGGATGATGTGACCAGTTATTGCACTCTCCGTGCCCATGCACTCGGAGGGGCTAATTAGTGCTTTTAATATGCAAATCAGAGCCTGGGCAGATTAAATCTAGAAAAAAAAACAGCTGGTGAATATGTTATTTTAATTATTACTCCAAAGGAAATATGGGCCTGGCTTAAGAGGATAGCAGGCGGGTGGGTATGAAGTTCTTATAGAAGGATCATTGGTTAATGGGAGAAACCCAACTTGGAAGGGTCGCTCTGAGCTGGTGTTGAGGTTAGGGCCAAGCCCCTGCCTGGTTGTGCAATCTCTGCCAAAGAGCTTTTTCCCTGGGGGCCTGCAGTGTCACCATTGACAGCATTGGGAGCTCGGGTAAAATGATCCCATCATTCATTCACTCATTCATTCATTCAACAGATACTTATTGGCAGCCTACCACGAGCGAGGCACTGTGCCAGGAGTTGGGGTATTGTGGCAGACTATAGCAGCTAGGTTCCTGTCTAATGGGGCTTGCATTTTAGTGGGAGGAGATGTGGCAACAAGTGACACACAAATAAACCCAATGACTGAAGGCTGATGGAAGTGCTGAGAAGGGCACAACCAGAGGCTGGGTTACAGGGACATTAGCAGGGCCCTCCCTGGCTTGAGTAGGGCGATGGGGGAACTCTTCCTTGGAGATGGCCCATAGGTGAGACCTAGAAGGTGAGATGGAGCCAGGGGTGTGGTCAGGATGATCTTGGTCCTTTTGGGCAACACAAACACCTCTGAGGAGCTTCCACTGGACACTGATCCAGCCTTACTGCACCCATTTTATGGGAAATGGCAGAGCAGGGAGGAATGGGACACCCTCAAAGTGAATGGCAAACAAGTTTAGGTGAACTGGTCTGACTCAGTTTCTCTTTTGAAATTAGAGCCAGGAAGGAAAAGCCCAGTGAGAGAAGTTTGTTTTCCCCTCCATCCTCTTTGGGTCACCAGCTCTAGTGTCTCAAGACCCCGATGTATTTGTTAGGGAGGTGGGTGAGATCCACACAGGAGTTTTCCTGAGTGTGCATATGTGTGTGTAGGGGTGTGTTTGTGTGCACATGTGCACTCAGGTGGTATCCTTGGCTAGAAGCATAACTTCCAACCTTTGCATCCTTGGAAACTCAGAGAAGACTTTCTAACTGGTTCTTCCCCTTCCACTGGCCAAAGGCCAAGAAACCCTCCCCAGTCTCACATGGCTGCCAACAGGGCAAGATCCCCTGGATGTGCCGATGGGCCTGCTCCTCTCATTCTCTGGGCCTGGAACCTGACTTTCTGAGTGGGTTTGACTTTTATGGGAAATGACAAAACAGAACTCAGAGATCAAGGTGTGTCATCTCTCTAGTCACATGCAGAGGGCCCCGAGTTCCCCTTTCTTCGGTACAGGAACAGAATAATGGAAAAACAAATGAAAAATGTATTCTTCTCCACCAACTTTGCCTGGAGGCAGCAGGGGAAACATTCTTTGCACAAGATGGAGAGTAAAGATGGGACGTGTGCGATAAATAAGATGAAGACGATCATAGAGGAGAGAGAAAGAAGAGAAAAGGAACGGAGGGGGAGGGAGGAGAGAGGGGGAGAGAGAAACAAGGCAGAGAAGAAAAGATAGAGAGGTGGTGTCAGAGAGGAAGGGAAGCAGAAAGAGGAGATGGATGAGAGGAAGAAGAGGAGAGAGGACACGAGAAACAAAAGGTGAAGAGGACAGGGGAAACAGATGAAAGGAGAAAGAGAAGGGGAGAAAAGAGAGAGGAGGAGAGAGTCACCACAGTGGGCATGGTCCAGGCACCCCGGGGGCAGGTGGGCAGGCCCCCAGCCCCCAGCTCCTGCCAGCATGCCTCCCCCAGCTAGGCAGGCTGTCTGCAGGCACTGCAGGCAACTGCAAGGACAAAATGATGCCTCCTTTCCAAGAAAACAAGTTTGCAGCACATATGTGTGCCCCTGGGCTCCCCACCCTGCCTGGCCAGCCTGGCAGGAAGATGTGGGCAAAGGGCCTGCTGCACCCATGTGAGGCGGGAACAGGACAGTCCAGGGCCTGTGTGTAGCATGTCATGTGCGGTCAATTCATGTGGACCCCAGACAAACAGGCTTCACTGTGCACAGCCTCCCCTGGAGCCCATATCACCCCCATTTTAAAGATGAGTGAAGCAGAGCTTAGAGAGTTGGAGTCATTTGATCCAGACCACCAGCGCATCCATGGGGGGTGTGGGGGAGGAAGGTCCCAGCAAACCAGCCACTATACTGTGCTACCCCTAAAGGGACGGGGGCTTCTCACTGTTCCTTCTGTTTCTCTGCTCTTTTGTGCAGTTTGGCAGATGTTTCTCAGCACCTCCCTGTGCCAGGTGCTGCGCAGGTTCTGGGGGTGGGACAGTGCCACTCAGATGAGGAGGTGGCCTGGAGCCACGGGGCTGGGACAGAGTGCAGAGAGCAATGATTGAGGCAAGCCATGCACTGCTGACTGTGGCTGGGTCCTGTTCGGGGTGCCCTGCTATCCTCCAGGCACTGTGAGGGGGCTGTTGCCCCTATTTTGCCCAAGGTCACACACACCAGTCCCACAGTAGCAGTAGTGATGGAGGAGGATGTAGTCAATAGGGGACCAGGAAAGATTTTCCAGGGGAGATGAAGTCAGAGCTGAGTTTTAGAAGATGGCAAAGAGCCAGCCAGGTGAAGACAGGTGGACATGGTATAAGAGGCAGGAGGGTCATCAGGTAAGCACAGGCCCGGAGGTAGATGGCGCGGGGCATGTGTGGGCAGGTAGCTGACACTGGAGTTAGTAGGCAGGGAAGTACGAGTCCAGGAGTGATGGGAGTTGAGGATGATTGGGCTGATAGGAGACAGGTCACCGTCTGTAAAGGGGGGTCTCTGAAGAGTTGTAGGAAGAGGGAGAATGAATAGAATTCTGGAAAATTCCCTGTGATTGCAGCGTGGACCTTTACCCCTTAGATCTATAGATCTGTAACAGTGATCCAGGTTAGAGGAGACAGGTCTGCTCCATGACTCATGAGATAAAGCAAACTGTCTGAGGGCAGATTTGGTAGGAATTTCTGAGTCCTTGGAAGTCGGGGAGGGACTTCCAGGCTGACCCCCAGGTCTTGGACTTGGGCTGGAGGTGCCATTAACTGAGTCAGAGAGATGAAAGGGAAGCACACAGCACTGAATTTTCCGGACATGATGAATTTGAGGGGCTTTTTGCAACCTGCGGGCAGCTGGAGTGCATTAGACACACAGGAGAGCTGTGGACTAGCACAGCCATCAGCACTTGGAGGTTGGCATGAGAGTGAGACGGGGCGGCTCACTTGAGGACAGGGAAAGGAACAGGGGAGGGGGCTGAAGATGGAGCTCCAGAGAACCTCATTTCTGAGCTGTGGGCTGAGGGAATCAGAGGAGCATGCTGTGAGGGCTGGAGTTTGGCCCCTGGGAGAAATGACAGGATGTGGCCTGCAGGTCTGGCAGCCAGAGAGTAACTGGAGGCAGGTGAGAGAGAGAACAAGAGAACAAGTAACTTGAGGCCCAGGTGTGAGAGAGAACAAGGAGGAGCAGAAGCCGGGAAGAAGCTGATCTTGAGCAGGAGCACAGAGGGGCAGAAAAATCTCATCCCCAGGGACTGGACTGAAGGCAGCTAGGACGTGGGCCAGGCCACAAACAGGTGTGTGGAGGGGGTGGGTCAAGAAACTGGAACCATCCATTTTCCCTTTCCTGCCCCCAAAAGTGGGAGGAAAGTTTATTCACTGAGAATGGAAAAGTTGGATGTTGGGTGGATACTTGTAGAGGTAGAGGTTTGGCTTAGGGACATGGGAATGGAACTCTAAGATAAATAAAGGGATAGGATGACATGGCAGGTCATATTAGTTGAGGATGATTGGGCTGATAGGAGACAGGTCACCATGTGTAAAGGGGGTCTCTGAAGAGTTGTAGGAAGAGGGGGAGTGAATATTCTATTGCTGTGTAAAAATTACCCCAAAACTTAGAGGCTTAAAACAACTTGTTAGGTGTTCTTTCTCATGATTCTGGAGAGTCAGGAATGCAGGAGTGACTTAGGTGGGTGGTTTGGGCTCAGAGTTTCTCATGAGATTTCAGTTAAGATGTTGATCAGGCCTGTATTCATCTGAAGGCTTGACTGGGGCCAGAGGGCCTGTGTCTAAGATGGAGGACACACAAGGCCATTTTCTGGTGGCTTCCATAACCTGCCATGCGGGTCTTTCCGTAGGATTGCTTGTGTGTTCTTTACAAGGCAGCTGGCTTCTCCCAGAGCAAATGATCCAAGAGAGAGGAGGAACCTGCACTCTTTTTAAGACCTAGTTTGAGTGTCACATGTCATTTATTAAAAGCAGGCTACCAAGTCTGGTGCCTACTCAAAGGGAAGAAAAATTAGGCTTCATGGTTTGAGGGAAGGATTATCCCTTTATGGCTTGAGGGGGCAATGTGTGGATGTATTTTAAAACCTCTGCCTGGGCCTACTGTGCCTGGAGACTCACAGTGGTTGACACCTGCACAGCTAGTATCCTGAGAGCAACTGAGCAGGCAGTGCATAGACTGAGTTCAGGGCTGTGGTTCTGCAGACTGAGGGTAGATATGCCCCAGGGGGTCACCGTGGGGTCCAAGCTGTGTCAGGAGGAATAAGAAGGGCCAGGAGGGGCCTACAGGGTGGGAGAGAAGAGGGGCTTAGGCACTAAGGCTCTGAGAGGATGGAGAGCTGATGGTGATACCCTAAATGGGCATTCCTGGGTCCTTATGTCTTAGCTCATGTTGCCTGGAAAAGCAGGTCTGAGAAAAAAGCTTAGTTGCTCATATTGTATTGGAGAGTGAAAACCCAGGGAAGCAGGAGGGAAGGAATAGGAAGACCGAAGGGAGTGTATTACTGATCTTCAACCAAGCACAGCTGGTTGCTTGTCCTTGCAAAGTGTCTTCCGCAAAGCCTGTGAACTACTGTAACTTTTAATTGTTTGTCTTGGGGCATAAAAAGAGAAGACTTTATCCACTGACTGCTCCTTCTTGGTAGTGATATTTTGTCCTGTGCACCAATGATTTTCTGCTCTTATAAAAAAGAGAAATCTCTGCCTGGGTCCTCCTGCAGCTGCTGAGGAAGCCGTGTGTGTGTGTGTGTGTGTGTGTGTGTGTGTGTGTGTGTAGAGGGAGCAACAGGAGGGATCAGAGCAGAGCCTGGAGCCTGCAGACTCTGGCCCCTGTGGGCGAGACACTGCAGGTGTGTGAGTGCCCCCAGGTACTCTCTGGGGCCAAGAGAGAGAGGTGAGGAGCTATTGGGTTGTCCTTGTGGGTGATCTAGGGGACTGGGTTTGGACATAGCAGAAGGCCAGGTACCTTGGCCATCAGAATGGCAAGGAAGATCCATCCCAATCTCCCCTCTGTGGTCTTCAAGGAGATGGTTGGTGCTAGGTCTTTCTGCAGGGCCAGCAGTGACATAGAGCAGCAAACCACAGTCAGGCAGAGTCTCATTAGATGGACCCAACAGAGCTTACCATGCAAACGTTATGATGCCAGGTGCAGGTGCAAAGGTGAGTCAGACCTGCTTCCTTTCTCTGAATTCCAGGGGCTTATAGTCCAGGAAGGGAGACAGACATAGGTATTGTACATTGTTTTGAAGAGAGTAGGGTCTTCATGTCAAGCTGGCAGCAATAAGGGGGTCCCACTCCAGGATGAAAGAGGTAAATTATTCAGTGGCTTTGGAAGACAAGTATATGCCCTGGTGACAAAAATTTCTAGGGACCTCTTAGATAAAAGCACAGATAATTAAAATGCTATAACATGATGATAATTTAATGATGATATCAAGATGAGATAGAAAATGCACATTCTATACTCTACAGAGCACTTGCATTATCTGCTGTGAGCATCTCAGCATTGAGGTACCCAGGTGAAGAAAGAGGTGACCTGCCAGAGCCCCACATTTAATCAGTGGCTCAAGCTTTGTATTAGTTTGAGATAATAATGATGATCTCTTACATTTTCATGGCTTTTTATAATTTACAAAGCACTTCCACATCTGTTACCTGATTTTTATCCTCATAATAATCCCATGAGGCAAATATGCATTAAGTATTTTCATGCTATAGACGAGGAAACCAAAGATCATCGAATTGGCACATATACTGGTGAATGGCAGGGAGTGGGCTTAAACCCAAGTCTCCTGTCCCAGAGCTGTCCAGAGCTATCAGGAGTCTGGGGGCAGAAGTCATTTACCAGCCATTACCTTGATTTTACTGCAGCGTGCAGTGAGTTGTGATCAAGACTTCTGCGTCTAGTTTTATAAAATTTCAGAAGACAAGAAGCATGCTTGCCTTCGCGGTACCCAGGTACAAATATTCTTCTTTGCGTCTTTAGATTGGGGGTGACAAAGCCAAGCATGTAGGCCAAATTCATCTCAATGCATGTTTTTATAAATAAAGTTTATATTTAAACCATATTAAATGCCAGAGCCTACAATATTACCATATGGTCCTTTTGCTGACCCTGTCTTAGAGCCTATTAGGTGGTCTGGCTCGGGATGTATTTGTTAAATGAATAAAAGAGTTCTGGGTAAGAATATTAAACTCCAAAGAACCCAGTTTGTTGTGTTGACAGTGGATATTCTCTTAATTTTGCTTTGATCTAAAGGGGTGAAGAAGGGTTGAATTGAGTTGAGATTTGTATTTTTCTCAGTAGTTTCTCAGGAACTACTTTGATTGCTTCAAAGTCCAGGTTTGCTGCCAGGATAGAGTAATAATAGGTAGGTCACTAAGGGGAAAGGGTGCTCCCAATCTTCTGGGGATCTAGGTGGCTAAAGGGGGGCCATGGGGAAGTTTGGAGAAGGGGTTTGCACTTAGAGCCTGGTGCTGATGTGCAGGGAACACACACACAAGCCTGCCATGGCGTGGACCCCCACACCTTTCGTTATGGGAGGAAAGCAGGGAAAGGAGCTGCTGTGGTTGGCGTACCTCCCTCTGCATCTCCATAGGGCTTGCCCTCCAGGGCTGATTGGCATTCACTCCCACGCACATCCACAGCAGCCACTAAGCACCTGGTGGGCTATGTCAAGGACACTGAGATGGTGGAGGGACCTCCAGCCGTCATGTAGCCTGGCCTCCTACTTTCAGGCTGGGCAGGGTCACCACCAGCAGTTGGCAGTGTTCCAGAGTCAGGTCAGGCTTCCCTCCAGTTTGAGGGCTTTTGTGCCGGTCACAACTCTGTCTCTCCTCACGTCATTGTCAGTTGGAATCTTTGAGTCAGCTTAGTGTTGGGCGATTTGAATCTCAGGTGTGGAATCAGAGAATCTGTTCTTCTGAGCATTGGCTGGGAGTTTTCTGATTGCTCAGTATAACATTTCTTATATTCCTGTTGGGAGCTTGGATATTCCCAGGGACAAGGTTCTCACTACCTCTCAGATAAGTACATTCCACTGCTAGAGTTTCTCCTCTGTTGACCTAAAATTGCTTTCCTATAATAACCACTCATTGGTTATTCTGCTCTGGACAAGCACCAAGTAGGTGTGCTCATTTTGCATCAGAACTGGAGCAGCGGGGAGAGAAGCAGTAGATGCAGAGCTAGACTGCTTGGTACCTCCTGGTCTCCCTGCTGACTAGAGATGTGACCATCAGGGAGTAACTGAACCTTCTGAGCTCCAGGTTCTTCACAGGCCATGGAAATAATTCAGTGCTTACCTCACAGTGGTGTTGAGAGGACCAAATGAGAGAATGCATGAGAACTGCAGGGTACAAAGGCACTAAAAGAACAATGAAAAAAAATAATGAAACAAAAGGTGGTCAGATAGTTGTAAATTACAGGGGGATGATACCTAGAGAGTTACAGTGGAGGCTCGGTGCCTTTGGCTCAATCGGCTTAGGCGCCAGCCACGTACACCTAAGGTGGCAGGTTCGAATCCCCAGCCTGGCCCGCCAAACAACAATGATGGCTGAAACCAAAAAATGGCCTGGGGTTGTGGTGGGCACCTGTGGTCCCAGCTACTTGGGAGGTGGAGGCAGGAGACTCGCTAGAGCCCAGGAGTTGGAGGTTGCTATGAGTTGTGATACCATGACACTCTACCCAGGGGGATAGCTTGAGGCTCCGTCTCAAAAAAAAAAAAAGAGAGAGAGAGTTACAGTGAGGAAATGAGAGGGGATGGCCATGGAATGTGAAAAAGCTTAGAACTTTGGACAAACATGTAGGCTCTAAAGTGGAGGGGGGATTATATTATTATGAATAATTATAAAACAATGCTTGGGCATATGAACCATGTCTGTGTCTAAATACATCTGTATAGGCCAGGCAAGGTGGTCCGTGCCTGTAATCCTACCACTTTTGGGAGGCTGAGGTGAGAGGATTGCTTGAGCTCGGGAGTTTGAAACCAGCCTAAGCAAGAGCAAGGCCTCATCTCTACTAAAAATAGAAAAGTCAGCTTCATAGTGGTGGGCAGCTTGTAGTCCCAGCTACCCAGGAGGCTGAGGCAGGATAATGTCTGGAGCCCAGAAGTTTAAAATTGCTATGAGTGAGGCTGAGGCAACAGCACTTTAGCCTGGTCAGTAAGAGCCTATCTCAAAAAAAAAAAAAAAATTATAGGATGAAGGGATTCTTGTCCAGCCCTGGATGGAATTGTCTTCCTTGGGAGCCAGGACCTCAAAACCTATAGAGCTCCACTTTGTAGGGACAAAGCACAAATTTCCCAAGCAAGCCACTGAAAGTTATGATGAGCAGGAAATCTGCATTAGTCTGCTACGGCTGCCATAGTAAGTACTGCAGTCTTGGGGACTTAAGCAACAAAATTTGTTTCCTCACAGTTCTAGTGGCTGGAAGTCCAAGGTCAAGGTGCCAGTCTGGTTGGTTTCTTGAAGCCTTCCTCTTGGCTCACAGATGGGTGGGCACTTTCTCTGTGTGTCTTCCTCTATATGTATCTGCATCCTAACCTTTTCTGGTAAGGACACCAGTCATACTAGATTAGTGTCCACCCGAAAGGACATCATTTAACCTTTATTTCCTCTTTAAAGGCTCTGTCTTAAATTATAGTCACATTCTGAGGTCCTGGGAGATAAGACTTCAGCATTTAAGTTTTGGAAGGGCACAATTGATCCTATATCAGGCACTTAGGCTTCCATCCCTTAGTTCTGGACGACCCATGTATTCTTTCTGTTGGGGACAGAGCACCACATGGGTACCTGATTTAAACTGCATATTGCATCCTGGAGAATGGCACCCCGTGTTTGCAAATTGGGGTATCAGTTGTACCTTTAATAGCAATTGTAGCACTTGTCATGGTGACACTGCAGGATGGTATAGCTATGACTATGGAGTCTGTGCTCTACTCTGGGACCTCCTTTGCCAGCAAGCAGCTTTCTTGGTCTGATGAAGGCTATGTGGAATCTTGTGCCAATGGATCAAATGCTCCATGTGCCCTTGGATAGTGGTGATAGAAAGGTTCCAATGTTCCAGAAGGTGCCACATGGTGCCACACTGGGGACTCAACCCATTTCTGTCAGGTTTGACATTTTGTGGCAGCAGAAGCCTTGGTCAATGGGAGCCCCACTCATGGAGCCATGTATAATTTTCATGGCCACTTTGCTCAGGTTCCCCTCCTGCTAGCAGTGGAGTGGCTGATGATTGAGTCTGCCTGATGGCAATTGGCCAAGTCATTTGGTTGATGAGTGCTTCTTCTGTGGGGGTGGGAGGATGTGATCTGCTGGGCCATGTGAGAAAAAGATCTTCACACTTCATGCCCTCTTGCAAGTGTCCATCCAAGAGGTTTCTCTCCCAGACTTCCTTGTCCCAGGTCATTGGATTTTTCTCCTTACAAGCCCCTTACCAGCCTACCCAGGTATTTGCTATTGACCACGAGACAATATATATTCTAACCTTAGCTTACAAAAGTGGATGCATCACCTGAGCTTTGCCCCTTAGGATGATTTTCCCTCACAATAGACTTTTAAGGACACAACTGAGGGGGGCTAGAATGGAGCTTCCTTACATTTCAGCTTACACCCACATTCTGAGACACCCTTGGCTGCCACTTAGACTATGTTGTTCATTACACAACAACTGCAACCATCAGGCTTCCAGTGGTGCCCATCCCCACTGTGCTTAGTGAACTTGGCTCTGCAGTGACATCTCTCCATTTTTTGATGTAGGCATTTATTACCTTAAACTTCCCTCCTAGGACAGCTTTTGTTGTATTCCACAGGTTTTGGTATGTTGTGCTTTCATTTTCATTTGTTTCAATGAATGTTTTTATTTCCTTCTAAATTTCTTCATTAATCCAGTGGTCACTGGGAGCATGTTGTTTAATCCCCATTTATTTGCACAGTTTCCAAAATTCCAGTTGTTACTGATTTCTAGTTTTATTCCACTGTAGTCTGAGAAGATATTTGGTATGATTTCAATATACATACATATTTTTAGAGATGGGGTATTGCTTTTTCACCTAGGCCAAGGTATAGTGGTGTAATCATATTTTGCTACAGCCTCAAACTCCTAGGCTCAAGAAATCTCCCTACCCTAGCCTCCTAAGCAGCTGGAACTACAGGTGCATGCCGCCATATCTGGCTAATGTTTTATCTTTTTGTAGAGATGGGTCCTGCTATGTTGCTTAGGCTGGTCTTGAACTCCTGGCTGCAAGATATCCTGCTTTGACCTCCATAAGTGCTAGGATTGCAGGCATGAGCCACTGTGCTTGGACAGATTTCAGTTTTTAAAAATTTGTTGAGAGTTGTTTGTGGCCTAACGTATGGTTGGTGTTTCCTGGAGAATGTTCTGTGTGCTGATGAGAAGAATGTGAATTTTGTACTTGTTGAATAAAATTTTCTGCAGATATCTGTTAGGTTTATTTGGCCTAAAGTGTAGTTTAAATCCAATGTTTCTTTGTTAAATTTCTATCTAGATGATCAATCTGATGCTAAGAGTGGGACATTGAAGTCCACAGCTGTTATTGTATTGGAATCTATTTCTTCCTTTATAGAGCTAATAATATTTGCTTTATATATCTGGTTGCTTTAGCATTGGGTGCCTATATATTTATAATTGTTATATCCTCTTGCTGAATTTATCCCTTTATTATTATACATATAATGACCTTATTGATTTCTTTGTATTGTTTTTAACAGGAAGTCTATTTTATCTGATATAAGTATAGTAACTCCTACTCAGTTTTGGTTTTTATTTGCATTAAATATGTTTTCCACCCCCTTACTTTCAGGTAGCATATAGTTGGGTCTTTTTTTTATCCATTTAGCTAGTCTATACCTTTAAATTTAATCTGTTTATAAACAGATATGTAAGACTTATTCTGGTCATTTTGTTGTTTCTTATTTTCTTTTTGTATATCCTTTGTTCTTTCTTTTCCTTTTATTGTCTATCATTATAGTTTGGTGGTTTTCTATAGTCTAGTGATAACATTTGAGTCTTTTCTCTTCTTCATTTATGTATTTGCTTTACCAGTGAGCTTTATACTTTTATGTGTTTTCATAGTGGTATATAATATCCTTTTGATTCTAGCTATAGAATTTCTTCAAGCATTTCTTTTAGGGCCAGTCTAGTGATGATGAACTACCTCAGTTTCTGATAATTTGAAAAAGATTTTGTTTCTCCATCTATGAAGGATAAGTTTGATGGGCATAGTATTTTTGGCTTGCAGTTTTTTTCTTTCTGCACATTGAATGTATCTTTCCATTCTCTCTTCTGATGGTAGTGGCTATGGCAGCAGCAACAGCAGGAAGAGCCCATCCTCAGGGAATTTTCATTTGTGTAGTGGCCCTGCTGCTGGGGGAGTGGGGTCACTGCCAGTGGCATGTACTTTGGCCCTTGGAAGCAGCAGTGACAGCTGCTATGGGCTGGAAGAGCCTGTCTTCAGGGCATATGCAAGTGTCTTGTAGCCCTGCTGCTGGTGGGGCAGAGTTGCTATCAGTGGCAATAACCCCTGACAGGTGGGTTTCAGTCTTTGAAGATCACACAGTTTGGCTCCCTTTGACCCAGGGGCAGCTTCCCTGGTGCACTCTCCTGACTGTTTTCCAGGGTCCAGGACATTTTTGTATTAAAGTGCTGGGGACCCTGTCACTCTGCTGGCTCCAACCAATGCTGTGCCACACATCACTGTGAGTTGATGTGGGGCGATGTCAATGGAGCTTTAGGAATGTGAAGATGCAAGGGCTATTATGTCTTAGGATAGGATGCAGACTGGTGGTGGCTGGACTCTGAAGATGGTACCATGTTGTGATTGCTTAAAACTATGGGATGGAGGGGGGCAGTGAGATCCAGCTGGAACTCTTCTGGAGCAGTGCTGTCATATGGTCTCTAGACAGTTCTCTATGCTAGTTTCAGGTCCTGTAAGGGTTGAGGGGCTTTCCTATGGTTAGGGTTACAGGAGTCCATGGTGAGAATGTGGGCCACTTAGGATTTCCCACTTACCCTTTTCCCACACTGGGAATACTCTCCAGTTTCCTAACCAAGGCTGAGCTGGCTGCCCCACTTGCTTCTCTTTCCTTATTTTGGGTGTTTTCTATCATATCCCTATTGAAATCCAGTGTTCTCTTTTAGAAGTGTGATTACCTTCTTGTTATTTTGGTTCTTCTTTGTGAAGAAGGTGAGTGTCAGATGCTTGTAGTCAGCCATCTTGAGTCTTCATCATCTTGCTTTGTGGGTTTGATTCACATTTCCTTATGACTGATAATGTTGAGCATTTGTAGGTCTTCTTTGGTGAAATGTTTATTCAGTTTTGTCTAGTTGGCCTTTTTTAATGAATTGGTCTTTGAATTTATTATTATTATTATTTTTTTTTGAGACAGAGCCTCAAGCTATCCCCCCAGGTAAAGTGCTGTGGCATCACAGCTCATAGCAACCTCCAACTCCTGGGCTTAAGTGAGTTTCCTGCCTCCATCTCCCGAGTAGCTGGGACCACAGGCACCTGCCACAACTCTTGGCTATTTTTTGGTTGCAGCTGTCATTGTTTGGCAGGCCTGGGCTGAATTCGAACCCACCACCTTTGGTGTATGTGGCTGGTGCCTTAGCCACTTGAGCCACAGGTGCCAAGCCTGGTCTTTGAATATTGATGAGTTGCAAGAGTTCTTCATAAGGTCACCAGATGACTGAAGGAGGGTATTTTGAAGGTGACCATAATGGTATTCATCAATGAGAAGTATGTAGCACTTTTTCTCAGACAAGTTCATTAACTTAATTGTACAACTTTATATAATCTGATATGAATCCTTTATCAAATATATGATTTGCAAACATTTTCTCCCAGTCTGTGTTTTTTCTTTTCATTTTCTTACTGTCATCTTTGGGGGGAATGGTCTTCTCAACAATACTGAGTCTCAAATTTATGTGCATGAACTGCTCTCTATTTAAATTTTCTTTAAATTGTCTCAGTAATGCTTTAAAGTTTCAGTGTACAATCTTTACTTTTAAAAATTAAAGTTAGTCCTAAATATTTTATTCTTTTTGATATTATTATGGATAGGATATTTTTTCTTTTCTAACTTATTATTTATTTATTTTTCTTGTTTGTGACTCATTGAGGGTAAAAAGAGTTTGGTTACACTGACTGCATTTGTTAGATAAAGTCTCTCTTACACTTGTATCCCACCCCTAAGAGGTGTGCCATACACCATGACCACTATCCCCCTCTCTCCTCTCTTCTCCTCACTACCTCGTTTTCCTACCCCACCCTTTGTCTTTATTATCATTCACAGGACTTCATTTATGTGGTTTTATTTCCTTTATACACTTTTTTTTCAGTTTTTTTTTTTTTTTTTTGCTGGGGCTGGGTTTGAACCTACCACCTCTGGCATATGGAGCTGGCGTCCTACTCCTTTGAGCCACAGGTGCCAACCCCTCTACCCCACCCTTTGTATTAGCTCATCTATTGCCTTCATATTAGAATTGAGTACATTAGATTCTTGCTTCTTCATTATTGTGTTGCTTTACTAAGAAGAATGTGTTCCAGCTCCATCTAGGTTAGCACAAAAGATGTAAAGTCTCTATCTTTTTTAGTGGCTGAATAGTATTCCAGGGTATATGTATACCAAAGCTTATTAAGCCATTCCTGAGTTGATGGGCATTTAGGTAGTTTCCACATCTTGGGGTTTGTAAATTGAGCTGTAATAAAAAAATTAGTGTAAATGTCCTTACGATGAAAGGATTTTTTTTTTCTTCTGAATAGATGCCTAGTAATGGGGTTGCAGGAAGAAATGAGATGTCTAATTTGAGTTCTTTGAGGATTCTCCATACTTCTTTCAAAAGAGGCTGTATTAGTTTGCAGTCTTACCAACAGTGTAAAAGTGTTCCTCTTGGCTTGGTGCCTATAGCTCAAGCGGCAAAGGCGCCAGCCACATGCAACAGAGCTGGCGGGTTCAAGTGTAGCCCGAGCCTGCCAAACAACAATGACAACTACAACCAAAAAATAGCCAGGCATTGTGGCGGGCCCCTGTAGTCCCAGCTAAGTGGGAGACTGAGGCAGGAGAATCGCTTAAGCCCAGGAGTTGGAGGTTGCTGTGATCTGTGATGCCATGGCACTCTACCCAAGGTGACAGCTTGAGGCTCTGTCTCAAAAAAAAAAAAAAAAGTGTTCCTCTCACTCCACATCTGTGCCAGCATCTGCAACTTTGGGAATTTGTGATGTGGGCTATTCTTACTGGGGTTAGGTGATATATAAGGGTAGTTTTGGTTTGCATTTTTCTGATGAGTATGGATGATTAACATTTTTACATATGTTTATTAGCCATTCATCTGTCTTCCTGATAGAAGGTTCTGTTCATGTCTCTTGCCCAGTGATACATGGGATTATTTACTCCTTTTTTGTTAATTAATTTGAACTCTCTGTAGATCCTACTTATTGATCCTTTGTCATATTCATAACATGCAAGTATCTTTCCCCATTCTGAAGGTTGCCTATTTGCTTTATTTATTGTGTCCTTAGTTGTGCAGAAGCTTTTTACTTTAATTAAGTCTCATTTGTTTATTTTTGTTGTTGTAATTACCATAGAATTCTTCTTGATAAAATCTTTCCTCATGCCAACATTGTCAAGAGTTTTTCCCATACTTTCTTAGAGGATTTTTATTGTTTCTTGTCTTAGATTTAAATCTTTTATCCATCTGAAGTCAGTTTTTGTAAGCGGTGAAAGGTGCTGGTCCCGTTTCAGTTTTTCTTATGCTTATCCAGTTCTCACAGCATTATTTGTTGAAGAGGGATTCTCCAGTGTATGGTTTTGTTTGGTTTATCAAAGATCAGATGGCTATTCCATTCCATATATCTATGTCTCTATTTTTATGCCAATATCATACTGTTTTGATCACCATTGATTTGTAATGTAACCTAAAGTCTAAAATCTAAATTCGGTGATGCTTTTGCCTTTTTTTTATTACTAAACATTTCCTTGCCTATACAGGTTTTTATCTGGTTCCATATGGAATGAAGACATATTTTTTCCCAGTTCTTCAAAGTATGATGTTAAAAAAAAATTTTTTTTTTTTTTAGACAGAGCCTCAAGCTGTCCCCCTGGGTAGAGTGCTATGGCATCACAGCTCATAGCAAATTCCAACTCCTGGCTCAAGCAAGTCTCCTGCCTCAGCCTCCCAAGTAGCTGGGACCACAGGCACCCCCCACAACGCCTGGCTATTTTTTGGTTGCAGCTATCAGTGTTGTTTGGCGGGCCCAGGCTGGATTCAAACCCGCCACCTTAGGTGTATGTGGCTGGTGCCTTAGCCACTTGAGCCACAGGCACTGAGCCGATGTTCAAATTTTAATGGGGATTGCATCTAATCTGTAGATTGCTTTGGGTAGTATAGACATTTTAACTGTGTTGATTCTTCCCAGCCAAGAGCATAGTACATTCCTCCATTTGTTAATGTCTTCTGCTATTTCTTTTCTTAGGATTTCGTAATTCTGTTTGTAGAGGTCTTTCTTTTGTTAGGTATATCCCTAGGTATTTCATTTTCTTTGAAGCTACTATGAAGGGAATTGTGTTCTTGACTAGATTAACTGATTTGTGGACATTGATTTTATACCTTGAGACATTACTATATTTCTTGATCACTTTTAGGAGGCTTGTGGTTGAGTCTTTGGTGTTTTCTAAGTATAAGATCATATCATCAGCAAAGAGTGAGAGTTTGACCTCTTATGCCCCCATTTGGATTCACTTTATAGGTTCTCTTGCCTGATGGCATTTGCTAGAACTTCCAGAACTATGTTGAATAGTAGTGGCAATAGAGGATATCCTTATCTATTTCCAATTCTAGTTGGAAAAGTTTTCAGTTTTACTCCATTCAGTATGATATTAGCTGTGGGTTTGTCATAGATGGCTTCAATCAGTTTAAGAAATGCCTATGCCTATATTCTTAAGTGTTCTTGTTAGAAAAGGATGCTGAATTTTATCAAATGTTTTTTCTGTATCTATTGAGAGGATAATATGGTCATTGATGTGGCGAATTACATTTAAGGATTTGCATATGTTAAAACAGCCTTGCATCCCTGAGATGAAGCCCACTTGATTGTGATGTGCAATTTTTTTAATGTGTAGCTATAATCTCTTTGCTAAGATTTTATTGAGTATTTTTGCATCAGTATTCATTAATGAAATTGGTCTGTAGTTCTCCTTTTTATTTGGGTCCTTTCCTAATTTTGGTATCAGGGTGTATTTGCTTCTTAGAATGTGTTGGGGGAAGATTCCTTCCTTCTCAATGTTTTAGAATAGGTTCTTCAGTATGGGTACAAACTCTTCTTTGATAGTTTAATAGAATTCTAGTGTGAAGCCCTCTGGTCTAGGGCATTTTTTTGTTGGGAGATTTATTATTATTATTATTATTATTATTATTATTTCTAAGTCTCAGTGCTTGATATAGATCTGTTCAGGAGATCTGTTTCTTCCTGCTTAAGTCTAGGGAGATGGTGTAATTCCAAGTATTGGTCCATTTCCTCCACATTTTCAAATTTCTGGGCATAGAGTTTCTTATCATCATCAGAGTTAATCTCTTGTATCTTTGTGGCATCTATTGTTATTTACCCCATTTCATTTTTTTTTTAATTAAAATTTATTGGGATACTGAATAAGGTATAGGGATTGTGAAAAGCTTACACTATAATCATTAAATATTTACAATATTGCTTCTAATTTATCCTAGGAGTTACTTCCTAAAAATGTTAATCACAGTTGGATTGAAAGAGTATTTGGGAAATGTGGCAATGTTGTTTACATAAGTATACCACATTATAAGTCTACTGGAGATCCAAAGGGATTTGCCTTTGTGGAATTTGAAACAAAAGAACAAGCAGCAAAAGCTATTGAGGTAGGTCCAGGCCTAAAAGGAAAAGAAAAAAACTTAAAAGTTTAACAAGTTTTAATAACTTTGCAATCATTTCAGTTTCTAAACAACCCACCAGAAGAAGCACCCAGAAAATCTGGCATATTTCCTAAGACAGTAAAAAATAAACTCATTCCTTCCTTAAGAGCAGCTGGTGAGTAATTATAATTATATCTAATTAATACTTAAGTGGATTTAGTTGAAGTAAAATGATACTAATGATATCATTACAGAAGAAAAGAAAAAGAAAAAGAAAAAAAAGGCCAAATGAAGAAAGAAGACAATGTCCAGGTGAAAGAGTTAAATATTGACTCAAGCAATGTGAGTGTCTGTAAAATGAAAAGATTGAGAACCACATCTGAGAGCTCTGAAGTAGAAACTCCTGAGCCCCAAAAGCAACTCTCTAAGAAAAAGAAAAAAAGAGATAGAATTGAAGTATCTAGCTTACCTGAAGTCAGAACAGGGAAGAAGAAGAGAAGCAGCTCTGAAGGAGCAGAAGCCCTAACTCCCAGATCAAAAGTAAAGAAAATGGCTCAGAAAGACACCCTTCAAAAAGAAGCTTCAAAAGTTTCTAAAGAAAACAGAGGTAAGGATTGGAGAAACAAAGTTATGTTACATCCATTTTACCGCCACATGTTTTACCTTGCTGTTTTTATTTCTCAAGATTTAGACGTCTCTACTGAAGAGGAAAAGGATACTGGAGACATAAAAGATAGCTCTCTCTTAAAAA
>CAUYQV010137819.1:0-21311 GCA_963574575.1 Galagoides demidoff
CCCTCTTTGCTGCTCGCCCTGCGCTGCTTATCCGTGCAAGGATGCCACGCGGAAGGGATTCAATAAGCCCATTCTCACCTGAAATCACCAGGAGAGTTGACTCAGGGGTGCATCTCCTCCGCCATCTTGCTCCGCCTCCCCATTGGAGTTTTGATGACAATTGCGTTAAATCTGTATATTGCTGTGGTAGTATGGACCTTTTAACAATATTAATTCTTCTTATCTATGAACAAAGGATATCTTTGTCTCTTCTATTACTTTCATCAATGTTTTATAGTTTTCAGTGTGAAAATGTTTTATATTCTTCATTAAATTTGTTCCTTGGTATTTTTTTTTGATGAAATCATAAATTGATTTTTTTTTAAATTTCTTTTTCAAGTAGATCATTATTTGTGCATAGGAATGCTAATGATTGTCATGTGTTGATCCTGGTAAACTTTACTGCATCCTTTTATTAGTTCCAACAGTGTGTGTAATCATTGGGTTACATAATCCTGTGTAGATAAAGGATTATGTTATCTGCAAATAGAGGAATTTTACTTCTTCTTTGCTGACTTGAATGTCTTCCATTTCTTTTTCTTGTCTGGTTGATCTTGCTAGTAGTTCTAGCACTATGCCAAACAGAAGTGGTGAGGATAGGTATTTCTGACTCATACCAGATTTGGTGGAAAAGCTTTCAGTTGTTCTTTATTGATGATTATGTTAATGATGGGATTTTCAGAATGGCCTTTATTATCTTGAGGAATTTTTTTTTCTATACCTAAACTGTTAAGAGTTTTTGTCAAGAAAGGATGCCAAACTTTATCAGATACAAATTCTTTTTAAAACCCTAATATTTTTTGGATGACTTGGTTATATATGTAAGGAAATAATAAAAAGCCTTTAATTAGCTTCACATTTCATTTAGAGTGTGGTGGAATTTTATGTGGGGACTAACTGGATACTTATTATATTGGAATAGGATGGGCAAATGAATGGAAGGAATTGAGGGGGAGGACCTCTCCAGGTGAATCAACAATCTCAAAGGATGAGGAAAGAAGCAATTCATACTCAAATCTAACTCACACATCCTCCATGCCAACCAATGTGTTAATCCAAACTTCAGTGCCTATCAGCTCACGTACAGTTTGTGTTTGGTGCTAAAAGCGTTCTTTAATATGTAGCCTACATTTGTCAGACACCACCTGCTTAATGGCGTGAAAATAAAAAATACAGATATCTTAGCTCAAGCTGCCATAACAAGATACCATAGACTGAATGGCTTAAACAATAGACATTTATTTTCTCACTTACTGTTTAGAATTCCAAGATACAGGGTTTCAGCATGGTCCAGTTCTGGTGAGGGTTCTCTTCCTATCTTGCAGAAGGCTATCTGCTGGGAGGGGTGTGTGGCAGTCTAAGGACACTAATCTTATAAGACCAGGGCCCCTCCCTTATGATCTTATTTCATCTTAATTACCTCCATAATTAAGGAGGTAATAATTATTGGCCATAATTTTGGCCCTGTCTCCAAAAATATAGTCACTCTGGGGATACATATGACATAACCATTCAGTCAATAAAACCAATATTCTATCCATAACATATGCTTATAGTAGAAAAACTGGTAGATTCTGTCTCTCTTATTCACAGAATTCTTGGGATATCTGACATGTGCTCTTCTGTTGGTTATTTCCTGGCTTCTACACACTGCCTTGATGTTAATGAATCTGAAGCTAAGGTTTTCCCTTCTGTTCTCTAGTGGTGGAGGGGGTCAGGGAGAAATGGAATTGGGAAGGGTCATATTTACCCCACTGTTATTTTCTTATTAAAGTAAAAGAAATTTTACATAAAGAATAAGGCTATCCATCACATAGATTATTTTATTTATTTATTTATTTTTAGAGACAGAGTCTCACTTTGTCACCCTTGGTAGAGTGCCCTGGCGTCACAGCTCACACCAACCTCCAACTCTTGGGCTTAAGCGATTCTCTTGCCTCAGTCTCTCGAGTAGCTGGGACTACAGACACCTGCCACAACACCCAGCTATTTTTTTGTTGCAGTTTGGCTGGAGCCGGATTCGCACCTGCTGCCCTAGGGCTGGCGTCCTACTCACTGAGCCACAGGTGCCACCTCATCACATATATCTCTAATATTTCATTTTATTTTACAGAAGTAGTATCTTAGAGTTATCTGTATGTGAGGTTAATAATTTGTAGATAATAGAAATTAGTGGAGTTATGAATCAAACCCATGTTCACATGTATTTAAAGTTTGGTTGTTCTCACCATTAACAGAGGTTCTGTTTGTTACTATCAAATTAAAGAGTCATTGACACTATTTACTTACATCTCCATAATGGCACACACCTGAAATAATTATTTGCACATGTATTTTTTAACTTGTACAACTCACCTATTTCAGGGATCAAATTGTGAACATTGTGTAAATAATTTATTCATATAGTCTTCAAATATGGATAAAATTTATCTGGAATTCTCTTTATTCCTTGGGTTTGAATGATTATTTAATAACAATGTCTTCATATATTCATAAAATTATTTTATTATCTTTTAAATATATGCACTGTGTGTAGTTATGACATTTTGTCATTCCTGATGTTGGTAATTTATGTCTTCCATTTTTTCAGAACAATCTTGGTAGATGTCTGCCTATATCTTCAAAGTACCAGCTTTTAATTCATGAATTTTCTTGAGTTTTAAATTTATTTTCTATTTCATTGTTTTTCCTTTAATTTTATTATATCCTTATTCTGCTTACTTTATGTTGTGTTCATTTTTCTTATTTTTTTTAAGGAGGAAGCTGAAGTGTTTGATTTGAGATCTTTTTTCTCCATTTTCTAATTTAGGTGTTGGTGTTATAAAATTTTTGCTAAAATCTGCTTTAGCAGGATTCTCCCAAATTGTTATATTTTGTTTCCTTTTTCTTTCAGTTGAATATATATGTTCTAATTTTCCCTTGGACTTTTTCTTTAACTCATGAGTCATCTTTTATTTAGTTTCCAAATGTTTGTAATTTCCAGAAATCTTGGTATTATTGATTTTTAATTTATTTTATCATAGTCTGAGACTATACTTTGCATTATGATTAATCTTTTATTTTAAGAATTATTTTGTAACCCAGAATATAGACTATCTTGGTAAATGTTCCATGTTCTCTTGAAAAAAATATTTTATTTTGATATTATTTAGTGGAATATCCTATAAATGTCAATCCATTGAAGTTGGTTGATACCGTTGTTTCAGTATCCATTAACTTTCTGATTATTTGTTCTGTCACGTATTCAAAGAAACTATTAAAATCATCCAACTGTAATTCTTAATTTGTCTGTTTATCCTTACAATTATATAAGTTTTATTCTATGCATTTTGAAACTTTCAATTTTTCTCTTCTTTTATATTTTTATTTTCTCACTCTTCTTGACATTTTTTTGTTGATTATTTTCTTTTTCAGTGCTTTCCTCTAATAGTTTGAAAACTATATACCATAGTACTATCCTTTCAGCATCACTAGAAACTATTGATATGAAAACGTTTAATCCAAATATTACTCAGGATCTATAGGATTTCAATGTTCCATCTAAATACTTCAGGAAAATTCTAATCATTTTGTCTCCAATTAGTTTGTTACCTCACTCATATACTACTTTGCTTTTGTGTTTTACTTTAAAATTAGTTTTCAATTCCTATAAAATTATTATGATTTTTTAAAAAAAACTTTTCTCAAGTATCACCATCTGTATAACCGTTGGCTTGCTTTTTATTTCTTCCTGCATCTAGGATCTTCTATGTAGTGTTGTTTTATTCTTTGCCAGCAGTGCATTCTATACAAGTTTGATTGAGTAATGCTGCTGATGGCAAAAATCTCTGTCTTTTTCTGAAATGTTCTTAATTTATTCATATTCCTGTATGGTATATTCACTGAATATACAAGGTCAGACAATTAAGTTTGCAAAGTCATCCTATAAAAAGAGCCACATACCCCATTGATGAATATTATGACAGTCACCTTCGAAGCACTCCCTTTGGGAAGCTAAGCACCGATGCCAGTGCATCATCCATGTTTCAAAGCAATTTTAGAACTCTTTTTCTGGAATGGCCATCAGAGCCATGTTATTGTATGATGACTGATAATTAAATTCATGAACTGATCCTGGAAAAATTGCTTTGAAGGGTGGTACTAGGCGCTGGCATGGACACATAGCTTCCAAGGGGACTACTTTGAAGGTGACTGCAGTGATGCTCGGCAATGAAGGATGTAGCACTTTTTCTAGGATGAGTTCATGAACTTAATTGCCAGACTCTGTATGACTCTAAGCTGATTTTTATTACAGCATATAGAAGATAGTGTTCCACCATTTCCTGGCCTCTACTCTTGCTCTTCAGAAGTTAGAGGTCAATCAAACTGTTGCTCCTTTAAAGATGATGATGTTCTCCTGTCTAGCTGTCTTGGAATTATATTCCTTTTACTGTATGTTGTGCTCTTTCTTCATAACTTTCCAAATATAGTTTTCTTCTTATTTAGCCTTATTTAAATTCCCTAGGCTCTTGTATTGAATGACTTGGTCTTTCATCTGTTTTGGAAAACTGTCAGACATAATCTCTTTAAACATTTTGGCTCTGTTTTATTGTCTTAGTTTCTTCTGGAACCCCAGTTTTTTACTGTTCTGGATATATATATATATATATATATTTTTTTTTTTTTTTTTTTTTTTTTGCAGTTTTTGGCTGGGGCTGGGTGTGAACCCGCCACCTCCGGTATATGGGGCTGGCACCATATTCCTTTGAGCCACAGGCACCACTCTGTTCTGGATATATTTTGTTTGAGTCTTCCTCATCTCCTCTTTCCATAAAAAAGGTGAGAATAGCAGTTTCAAGGGAAGGGGGAGGAAAGTGACTGAGTATTTATTGCCTTTGCTCCCTCCTTGACAGGCTGATGGGTCAGTTCCCAAAGGTCGCAGCTCCTGTTGGGCAGCCCTTCCCACATGGCTGCCCTGTCTGGGTTCTGTCACACTCCTCTTCCTGTCCTTTCCAGGCCTGGTTGGACGTGCTCCCCAGTTACTAACCCTGGGATACTAGGATACATCTTGTTGTTTCCTTTCACTATGACCAAAAATGTATATATGATCATTCTTAACCTCTTTACAAACTAGCTCGATTTGACTGCATGTGTTTCCTCATAAGACTCAGCCTCATAAGGGTATCTAGAAAACAGACAGACAGATTCTCACTGCATCCTCCAAGACACTTGACCTGCCTTTCCTGCTTGGCGCCTTCATGTCAATCTGTGTTACACTCTGTACCATTTCTTTCAGTTCAGAATGGCTTTCTATAGTTTTTCTAAAGACAGATTTTACATTAAAAATGTAAATTCTATTTAGTTCTTTATCAGATTTGGTTGGTAATTTATTATTGTCTGTGTTTTTTATTTCTATTTTGCCCCGTTTTCTCTTTAAACATACCAAGCATACTTTGTTTATAGCTGTCCCATAATTCCTATATCTGAAGTCGTCATAGGTCTGATCTGCTAATAGTTGTTTTTGTTGGCTCTTTTTTACCTTTCATTTCTCTTTGTGTTCCGTGTCTTTTTTAAACATGAGATCATCTTTTCTGGAGTTTCATTTTCTGATTGCTGAGATGAACCTGGCATCCTCCAAAGGCTGTGTTTTCCTCTGTCAGGTCCCTGAGTGAACCATGTGTCGAGACCACTGTAAATAAAAGCTCACCTTTGGAATTTGGACCATATGAGGGATGGCTCCTGATTATGATTCTTTCATAGCAGCAAGGCGTGTGTGTCTAGTTAATCTTTATGCTGTGTTTATAGCCATTTGGTGGCCTAGATATGTGGACTGGATTTCTTCTAAAGGAAGCCTCCTGGCTTTGTCTCTTATCTTTTACATAAGGCTATGAAGACATAAATTCAGTTTTGCAAGGTCTAACAATTACCGTGAAGATGAAGGTTATTATCAACGGCTTATTCTTGGTATTGACCTTCACTTATGTTTTGGACTTATTATTGTTACTCTCCATCCTAAATTTCCTATCACATTGGTGAGTGGTTTCAGCTAAATGATCACTTAGTGTACTTTTCAGCCAAAGTGCAGCAATCAAATACCATAATGTTATTCTTATCTTGTTGTTAACTTTTATCAATTATATCTTTTGTAGAAAGCACAGAGCTGATTTTACTTTTATTGAATCTGAGACTTCACATCTTGTAATTGTGTGGTCTGTCTTGCTTTCAGATCTTTAAAATTCTTTACTTTGACTGAATCTTTTAAAGTTTCGTGGAGAAGTTGTGCTGTAAGCTGAGTTGTGATGAAAGCGTACCTGTCAACTGGGGTTTTGTAAGGAACAAAGGAGAGAGTCCTAGCTGTCAATGTTAGAATTCAGATATTCATGTTGTATCATGTTGTATTTCTTATCTTTAAAGTAGTATATAAAAATTATATCCAAAGGTTTTGTTCTCATATGGATATTTAGTGGATCTTTAGATAAAACATTTTCTAATTTCAATATTCACATCAGAATTCTAAATTCAGATTATAATAGTACAATTCTGATATATAGTCATACATTTCATAATGATCTTTGATCAACAATGTATTGCATACTTGAGGGTGATCCCATGAAATTATAATACCATATTTTTACTGTACCTTTTCTATGTTTGGATATGTTTATATACACAAATACTTAGCACTGTGCTATAGCTATCTATAGTATTGAGAATAGTAACATGATGTCCAGATTTGTAACCTAGGAGTACCCAGGGGTGGGTAACCTGTGGCTGTAGCCGTGGGGCCACACATGGCCTTCTGGATCCTTGAGTTCACCTTTGGGCTGAATCCAAGTTTGACAGAATGAATCTGTTTAATACAGGAAGTTTGGATTGGTCAAGGGGCTGTATGCGGGGATCTGCAGGGAGGCATGTGGCCCTGGGGCTGCAGGTTCTATGTTAGTGAGACACAGGAACTGCCCAACGATGCATTTCTCCATGCGTATCTTCATCATTAACCAATGCATGACTATATATTCCTAATACAAATATGGAATTTAAAAAGTAATAGAGTATTTAGAATGCATCCATACATGGGTGGCTAATAAAATTTATAATTTGTTCTACTTAAGAATAATAAAAATAATATAATAATATTATTATATTATTTAATATTTCATAATATTAAGAAAGATGCTATGACTAGATCCTGGCCCAGTGGGAAGTGTGTCTTGAAGAATAGCTAGTAATTTAAAAAGACATTTTATAGTTCAAAACACTGAATATTCCATGTCTCCCCATGGTGATTATATCAGTGTGCTCGTGTTACAGATGAAGCATGAGGTCAGGGAAGAGACAGAGTTTGTTGTAGACAGGAATCTCTAAAGCAGCAGAGAGAGGTTTTAGATCCAACTCTGACTCTAAATTCAGTTGTCTTTAGGCTGCATTGTATTTCCATCTCTAATAACTACTCCCAGGAGTGTTTTCTGAGCTGTAAATATTTCATTTATTGCTCATTCACATGAATATCACACACTTTTCTGCACACCTTTGTCAGTATCCCCTGGATCAACGCATGAACAAATCCTGAGACAGCGCTGGGATGATCTGTGACAGGGGAAGCCCTCTTGATTGCCTAAGGAGAGGAAAGTCTGTGCCAACTGCTTTCCTCATGACTTCTAACTTCAAAACAAGTCCATAGTTCAGAGTAATCTACAATAACAAAATCCTCATGAAATTATTCATTTTTTCAATTCTTCCTCATCTGTGCCTTTTATCCATATCATCTGTCAAAATGTAGAGAAACATTTATTATATTCAAAGAACAAATAGAAACAAGTTATAATTTTTACATAAAATTGTTATGGTAAAGAAAACCATCTGTGACATTTAACAGAGACACAATACATATTTGTACCGCTGTATACAATTTTTACTTCCCCATGGTTCCAAGTCAATACTTTTTTGTAGCATTAAGCACGTGCAGTATTTAATCCTTACATTAGAACTATGAAGTTAATTACCTTATTATCCTAGTTTTATATAACAGCAAACTGAACCTTGGCGAGATTAAGTAATTTGGCTATTTTCACACATGCCAGTCGTGTAATGGATCCTAAGTCTGTCTGATTGCAGATCCTGTGTCCTTAACCACAGTGCTGTACTAGAATCTCAGCCACATTAAAGCTTGGCATGAGTAAGTACAAATATTTTCAGAAATCTACATGTAACATTTCTGAGTGCTGTGATTATTGTTGAGATGCAGATTTAGGAGGAAAATGATTGTTAGAAGCAGAAATATTTATGGAGAAGATATCATTGGCATTAGGCCTTAAGGACAGAGGCACGGGATGGAGAAGCACATACCTGGTGGAGAATGGCTGAGAACAAGTGTGGGACTAGGAATAGCAAGTATGGAAAAGACTAGGTCAGTTTGGCTGGGGACAAGATGCATATGGGATAGTCAGATGAGATCCTTGGAATTAGAACCTTCTTTCCCTTTTTACATTCCATGTAGTTGGTTCAAGTTTTCTTTATAACATGCAAGCACAAAATACACATATAGGCATTATCTTTAAAAATGAATTTGTCCTCATCAAAACTGTACTTTGATTTCTTGGCTACAAAGTACAGTACTTATTTGATTAGGTGTTGAAATATAATAGGAACAGAATCTTTTTTTAGCTAATTAAAATACTGACTTATTTCTAAGCATGCCACTGATTACACATAAGTTTTAAAAAATCCGCAAGAACTTGTCATTTCTGTTGGATCTCAAATATAGCACCAAGTACATGGAAATACTTTCCCTCTGTGCTGCTGATGAATTTAACCGAGTGAAAGTAGAAGCCATAACTAAGAATAAGAATGACTAAAACATACTTCTGAAGAATCATCAGTAATTGCACTGGAAAGCCATTGGCCAGGGAGTTGGTATTATTATTTTTCCAGGTGTGTTTTGGATTGAATTGTAACTTCCTCCCCCCCCCAAAAAAAAACAATAAAAAAATAAAAAGAAGAAAAAGAGAAGTTGGGGTCATAACTCCCAGTAGCTCAGAATGTGACCATTTTTGGGAAACAGATCAGATGTAATTAGGTCAAATGAAGCTATACTGAGGTAGGGTGGACTCCAAAGTCGGTGGACTTGTGTCCTCATGAGAAGATCATCGAGGGAAGACACACATAGGGAGAACCCCATGCCAGAAGGAATCAGAGACTGGAGTTATGCAGCTGCAAACTAGGAAATGCCAAAGATGACTGACAAGTCAGAAGCTAGAAAGATGCAAGGAAGGATCCTCCTGCAGGTTTCAGAGGGAGTGTGGCCCTGCTGACACCTTAATTTCAAGCTTTTAAATGGTGAAGCAATATGGATGCTAATCCATCCGGTCTGTGATATTTTGTTAGCCCTAGGAAACTAACACAGTGTGCAAAAGAATTAAGGAAATGTACGGAGCAGTTTTTCAACATAGAGCAATATGATTATTTTCACAAACTTTGAAGCCTTCTTCAATTTTTTAAGGAGAGATATTTTGTTTTACATTTAATAATGTTATGTGCAGAAGTTGTCATAGGTAAATATTAATATAATTATCTTAATATCATCAGTTTAGAGCTATTAATTTCCAATGTGCTCTTTTGAGATATATTAAAAATATAAGTTGAAAATATAATATAACATAGTAATATAAATGTTTACTATAATTTTTTAACATTGTACATTATCTTCTCATTCTGAAGGTTTTCCATCTATGGAAAAATGAATAAATTTATGTGTAAGCATGCAGCAGTGAAAGAAAAAAGCAACTTATAGCATTTCTTTTTTTTTTTTTTGAGACAGAGCCTCAAGCTGTCCCCCTGGGTAGAGTGCCGTGGCATAGCTCACAGCAACCTCCAACTCCTGGGCTCAAACGAGTCTCCTGCCTCTGTCTCCCAAGTAGCTGGTAGCTGGGACTACAGGCGCCCGCCACAATGCCTGGCTATTTTTTTCAGTTGCAGCCATCATTGTTGTTTGGCGGGCCAGGCTGGATTCGAACCCGCCACCTTAGGTGTATGTGGCTGACGCCTTAGCCACTTGAGCCACAGGCAGCAAGCCGAAAAAAGCAACTTATAAGAGTGAGAAAAACAGCAAAATTAGAGGGAAAAAAACAAACTGAAATTGAAAATAGCTGATTTCTAGTCTCAGCATTATTATTTAGGTGAAGAACGTCCTTGAATCATTTAATCTCTGAACAAATCTCAGTTATTTGCTCTGTGAAACTGGTATAATCCTGCTATCTTGAAGATGAAACCAGAATACATCAGTTAGCTTCATTCAGAGTTTTGTATATCCTAGGTTCTCAGAATCGGCCTCAACACAGCTATATGGACATAGTCTGGAGGACTTTTGAATTAGGATGGATATATGTGAGACTCTTTGTCTCCTATAAAATAACAAGAATTTTAGTTTCTCTCCCCCATTTTCCTATTGAAGCCAGAGCAAATTTTCTTTAATTAATTAAGCAGTAGTTTGGACTTTTCACAGACATAAAGATCTAAAGACAGCCATCAAGCTCACTGTCAGGAACTTCAATGAAAGTTTGGCTTGAGTAAAATTCATTTTGCATTCTTGTTAAAAATATACGATTGAAAGCCTCCTCACTAGCATTAGGAATGCAGGAGAACCCAACCCACATTCTGCATTTCAACGGGGGCTCTAGGTAATTCTGGAGCAAATTGTCTAGAAAGAGTCTGTGGAAAAAACCTGTGGTCTTAATGACCAAACCTGATTGGAACAGTCCATTACATCTTTGGGTCAGGTGTTAAGGTAGCTTCCTATGTCCTAAAATGTTGGGGTTCCAGACAGCTGCCCGGGTTTTCAGTTCTTGGAGTGCTCTTGGTAGAAAAATGAGCAGAGACTCCAAAGTCAGATAAAACATGAAACAAAGTTTATGGAGAAAGAGAAAGATAGGTGTACAGAGTAAAAGCAAGGTGTAGGCTCACACAGCAGGATGCGTTCACCATGGACAACAGGCCTCCATTGTAGAGATAAGGAAAAAGGAATGGGTCATGGCTGCTGATTCTCTTCTATTCTGTTTTATACAGGCCCACCTCATGTTCAATGGTTACCTTGAAACCTGAGTCTTATGGCCTTACTGCACATGTGGACCTCTCGTGACATTCTCTGAGAGCCCATTGTGAGGTGTGGACTGTAATATAGATTTAAGTTAGTGACATGGCAATTAGTCTTAAGACTATTCTAGGTCACCTTCAAGACTCTCCTGTCCCCGTTGCTGGGCTAGAGAGTTTTTCTACATCCTTTAGCAGTTGGCTAAGTCCTGACTGGTAGGTAGATAAGACGTTCCCTCATCCTATCAATCACTTGGGACGAAGTTAAGGTAGGCGGCACCAAGTTGGAAGGCCGGGAGCCCCACCTTTGTCCTCCTTCCCCAGAAAAGCCAGAATTTCTAGCTATCTACTTAACATTTTGCTAGTTTATTATTAGTGGAATAAACTTTTCTCCCCAAATTATGATTTATTATCATGCTAATACATGCTACTTTGAATTATAACTGAAAGATGAAAGTCCTTTGGGAGAAGAAAATAAGAGGAAGAGAAAGGAGTTGTAGACACTAAGATTTGTTTTATATGAAGAAGCTCTTTCAGTAGAAATTCCTAAATCCACAGCCCCAGAAAGAACTGTGAGAGAACTGTGTGTAGAGAACTAAGGCTAAAGAACATATATTTTGCTGCATGAAAATCTTTGAAACTCAAAAAATTAAATGACATTATTAGCTCTTTAATAAGATTAGTGGAATTTTTTTCTTTTTTTTTTATTAAATCATAGCTATGTACATTAATGCAGTCATGGGATACAATATGCTGGTTTTATATACAATCTGAAATATTTTCATCAAACTGATCAAAGATTAGTGGAATTTTAATGAGTTACTGGTATTCTTGAAATATCAGCAATTCTAACTCAGGAAAGATTTTTTTTTTTTTAAGTTTGTCTTGATGGTTTATAGTGAATTGGCATGAGACTTCTAACAGGTATAGCAGAATACAGTGAAGTTTAGAAAAACCCAGGCTTAGAGGTGGGGACCAAGAAGTTAATCACTCTATGTCACAATTACTTGAATGACAGATTAAAGCCTTTAATGTATGTGGAGCCTAGTTTCCTAGTTTAAAAATGAGTAACAGAGATAAATAATTTTTAGACTTAGATCCCTTTCTGGGATATTCAAGGCATCTGTTAGCAAATTTTACAGCATGGACACAATTTTTTTCTTTTCTTTAAAATGGTCTAATGGTAAATGGCAAAACATTTTTTTACATTTAAATAGCTATTTTTTGAGACCTATTATTGCTAATATTTACTCAATAAAACACAAACACACATAGTAGTATATTGGTTTTACAAAGAACATTCATTTACAAAGAAATCTCACACATATATGTGTGCAGTGTCCTCAGCTCACATTCAGATTAAGTCTTGACTGGCACAAAATGCAACATACAATGCAAATAGAGCACTCATAGTTCTTTGCCCTTTTATAGCTTATAAAGTCATTTCTGAAATTATCATTTCATTAACGATAACTTAGAACTTCAAAGAGAAATCACAAATATATTAATGTGTCATATCTTGTACATATGTAATATGAATTACATGTGTTGATTTATCTGACTTTTGCAATAGTATATTTATAAAGGCCTAAATTGAGATTTTAAACATTAAATTATGTATACATATTTGAGACAGTGTCTCTCTTGCACAGGCTAGAGTTTGGTGATGTTGTCATAACTCACTGCAACATCAAACTCCTGGGTTCAAGTGATTCTCCTGCCTCAGGCCCTCCAGGTAGCTGGGAATAAATTCAGTTAATTTTTTTTATTTTTTTTGTTGACATAGAGATTTTGATATGTTGCTCAGGCTGGTCTGAACTTCTTCATATCTGGAACCTTCAATGAAACCTCTTACCTCAACCTCCCAAAGTACTAGAATTGCAGGCTAGCTGCTGCTGTCATCTTCAAATTATATTTTAAAGGCATAAGAAGAGACAGCTATTTAATTTGTGATTAATTTTTATTTTGAGTGCTAGATGATCTGTATTCACCATGTTAGCATATTTTGCCTCTGGAGAGTCCTTTTGCATAAAAGTTGCATTTATTCACAGTGCTGGCCTATAAAGCATCCAGCCATTGTTCCACAGAGTTGGAAGATTTTTTTCTTCACCTGTGGATGGGATTTCTCTATTAAATTATTGTCTTATCTAATGTACAGGAGACATTATATAAACAGTGTATTTGGCTATTTCTCAACATTTTAAACTTTTAATTTAACAACTCATGTTTATATTTTGTGATTGTATCCCCTCTATTCCTTGTACAAAATGCTTTGGAAAGTTTTCCTTTTGTTTGAAGGGATAGGGGTCATTTCTAAGCAGATAAGAAGATAAATGAATAGATTAGTGAGTCTGAGATGCGTTGAATTACTGCTTTGGAGGTTAAGGGTTAGTGCACATTTTATGTGTGTGTGTGTGTATGTGTGTTAGCATATTTAATTATTGTTTTTGCCTAAAATGCCAATGTATGTACCAGGGCTGTCAAAAAAATGTATACACATATTAAGTGATCTTATTTATGTTGGTAGCAATGTGTAGCATGACATTTGTTCAAACACTGGTGCTAATCAAATTAATGCTGATGTCACCATGCCAGAGGCATGAATAGGTTAGCATTTTCTCTTAAAATGCATATACATGTTTTTGGCCTCTTCTGTATAGTCTTTAATTTTCTCTAAATGAGGAGGATAAAACTTAGGCATATTAATGACAAAAAAATTTTTTTAGAATTGAAAAATAATTTTGATGTCACTTTTGCTAACCACTTTTTTAGTCATACCAGCACCTATTGCTTGATTTGACTTATACCAGAAACCACAGCCTGAAATCACAATTGTTTATGTATCTGCAGGTACATGTTTATTTATTTGTTTTCTTCTTCCCTATATTCCCTTTAGAGTATAAAAGTGACATAAGAGAAAAGGTTTTGTTTTTTTTGTCATTCTCATTTATTATTGCAACCCTGGGACTTGGAAAAATGCTTGGCAAACAGTAGGCACTAAATACAGAGGGACCAAAAAAGATGGTACAGACATTTTACAAGAGGAAAAAACTGCATTAAATTTATAATACTTAAGTCATATTTGACTTCTGCAATTAGAAGAGATGCTCAAGTGTGACTTGTATTCAGCTTTTGTTATTGGTATATATTATTATAATTTTAATACAGTTTTCTCCTTTCTTAAATTGTGTGTACTTTTCTTGGCATCCTCTACATATAGAATGAATGGAAGGAAGGATATGGTTAGACTTCTAAGGGCTAACAACAGCTGCCAAACCAGTGAATACTCAGTATGGCTGCGAAGGGCAAAAAGCTAATAAAACTTGAATAATTGGGAAAGTGTTCAACAAAGGTGCAATTTTTATAAACAAGTGAAGTAGAAGATTAAGGTGGTTAGTGGTTAGAGAATTAAGGATATGAGCCAATATATCCTTGGAAGTGAGTTAGAGAAAAATACTAATCTCATTTTTCTGTTTTTGATAAAAGCACAAAATGAAATCATATGGTAATAAAACCCATTTACAACAGCACCCAGTGCCTTCCTTGGATATACTGTGTTTCCCCCAAAATAAGCCCTACCCAAAAAATAAGCCCTAGCAGGATTTCTATGCACTTGTTAAATATAAGCCCTACCCCAATAATAAGACCTACCGGTGGGCGTGGCTATGCAGTGTATTTGCATAGCCACACCATGCATTTTGGTGCAGAGAGGAAGACATCTCTTGAAAATAAGCCCTAGTGTGTCTTCTTGGGAAAAAAATAAATATAAGATAGTGTTTTATTTTCAGGGAAACACGGTAGCAGTTCGCAGTGGAATAAGGAGTCCTGTCTTGCCGCTTAGATCAACCCTGGTCTAAGATGATGCAGCTGAGTTTTCAGAGTCAAATTGGGTGAGCACAGTAAAGCTTAGAAATTGAGATGAGGAACCTTTGACTCTCAACTCACTCAGGTCTGAGCACTTATTTTTTTCAGTGTTAGACAAGTGCCACATGGGGAATATTACTCTGGGGGAAAGCACTGTTGTTCATGACATAGAAAAGTATCTCTATTTTTACTCTTTCAGCCTACAAAATTTCAGAGTAGAAAGAATAAAGTTCTAGGCCAGGCACGGTGGTTCATGCTTGTTATCCCAGCACTTTGGGAAGCCGAGGTAGGTGGATTGCCTGAGCTCAGCAGCCTGAACCTGAGCCAGAGCGAGACCCCATCTCTAAAAATAGCCGGGCACTTGTACTTACAGCTCCTTGGGAATTTAAAGCAAGAGAACTGCTTGAGCCCAAGAGTTAGAGGTTGCCGTGTGTTATGATTCCAGAGCACTCTACTGGGGATGACAAAGTGAGACTCTCTCCCCCAAAAAAAGAAAGAAAAAGAATAAAGTTCTTACCAAGAACAAGGGACATTGGGATCTCAACCCTGTTGCTGCCCAGCTAATGGCACGGGCAACTTTTAGAACGTATTTTGAACTTAGGAGTGAATGGACTTGAAAACCCTCTTTCAAATTCAAGTAGAGGAGTTTCTGTTATATTTTTTTCCATAGAACTGTCTTAGTTCTCCTATTCATCATTGTCTTAGGTTCTATTGCTACTATAGCAAATTATTGCACATTTATTGGCTTAAAACAACTCGCATTTATTTTATTATAATTCTGGAGATCAGAAGTCCAAAGTGCAACTGGGCCAAAATCAAATGTCAGCACAGATTTCCATCTGGAAGCTGTAGGGAAGAATTTGTTTTTTTCTTTTCCGGCTTTAAAAGCCACTTTTGTGGTCACTTTCTATTTTCAAAGTCAGGAAGTCTTTTGCACATCGTATTACTCTTAAACTAACACTTTTTCCTTCTGTTTCCATTCAAAGACAGTTATGTGATTAGGTTGGTCCCACACAGATAATCTGTAATGTTAGCTGATTAACAACCATAATTCTATCTGCTGCCTTAATTCTCCTTTGCTATGTAACATATTTGTAGATATTGGGTATTAGTAAATGAACATTTTGGGGAGACATTATTTGCTTAGCAAATACATTTTGTCAGGATCTGCTTCTGACACCACTTGTCAGGGCCCGGGACTGGCCAGATCTTGGGCCGGCTTAGGTAGGTTCTGGACGCGGACCACTAAGCTGCCTTGCTCAGGAACAGTTTCTCTTAGGTGCTTGAGGGCTATCCACTTTAGCTGGAGAGAGAGAGACAGAGTATCTTAGAGAGAGTAGAGCAGTCTTCTTAGAACAGATAGATCTTAGTCTTTAGCAGAGCTTTGTAATCTTCAGCAGAGAGACACTGTGCTGGCATTCTGCAGGCAGGAGAGGAGACAGAGTCAGAGTAAGCGTGTCCGTGATAGAATGCTCATGCTCCTAACTGCCTTCTCCTCCAGCCTAATATAAGGTTGATCCCGTGCTTCTCAACACCACAGGTGTAGAGACTGCCAATTCACCAATGCCCTCATCTCGCAAGCTCTCATGCTTGTTACAACCAAATCTCTCTCCATGCCCTTTTCACCAAGGTGTTCCATTACAGGTATTTCTTATAACTCTCACTCCTCCTAGCCATAAGCTATATGGGCTGCTACATATTTTATTTATGAAATTTTTGGTATTTCTGAAAATGAATGCATTTCAAGGAAAGTAGAGTTTTATTTTCATGTCTGGTTGAAATAACCTAAGTCTGAGATAAAGAAGAATCTATACATTTGCTCACTCCTGGTCAGTTCACTCCTCAAAAAGAACCAAGATCCGGGTGTTTCCAGAGCAGAGTCAAAAGGACCAAACTCAAGATCACAGAGGAGGATGAGGTCAGAGCACTCACAGATACAACTGTTTTCTCAAATTAGACTTTGCTGCTTTTTAAAGGAAATGCCTGTTCTCCATATGAGGGAGCAGTCACATCCTTGTCACACATAATACCTATTTGCAGACACACAAATCTCAAATAGGAGTTTATACGCAAAGCTTTTTGGTGCACTCCCTGTGGGAAGTGGAACATTTGAACCCTGGCAGAGACTAGAAATCAATGTTTTATATTTGCAAAGCACACAAACCTTGAGGTAGTAGTTCCAAAGTTTTTAAAAAATTAAGTTGATAACAAATCACATGAAATTCATTATCTCTCTATTTAAAACTTAATAATAAAATTTGTTATATTTGACCTCTGTGAAAGATTTTAAATAAGAATTAATCTCTGTAATTAACTTGTAATAGAATTTTAGTTCCAAAGTAAAATTTGTGTGCAAATAAAACCAATAGTTGCTCTTTTTTTTTTTTTTTTTTTTTACTGTTTTGGGCAGTAACTGTTCTGTCACATTGTTTTATGAGACAATAATACAATGTCTAACTAGAAAAACTCGGGCCGCAAAAAATTTATCCTGTTGAATAACAATGAGATTGCCATCCATAAATAAGGAAATCAGATTACTTTTCATGTGGGCTGGCCCTGAGTGACTTATGACTGTAATACGAGTCATGATTAATGGTATTTGACTGTTAGAAGTTTGAAAACTTGATATAAATTTATTAAATATGCAGAAATCCATAAGATGACCCACCTCAGACAAGTGGCTTGAATGACTTTACATCATTCGTCCATCTACCCGACTTGAGAACCTTCTCATTTATCTTTAAAAGTGTTCAAAACTGTGTAAACTGATGGTATCCCTGACCAAAACCATGAATTTTTACTACTGACCCAAACCTAAAAATAGCAGTTTTTGCCAAAGGAGTCTTTGAAGCTGTTGCTAAGGAACCAGCTTTAGAAAACAAAGACAGAATAGAACACAAATCTATTGGTTAAAAAGGGAAGAAGAACCCTGGAAACAGCCTTTTTCTCAGGAAAGCCGAGATACAGTGATTCACTTTTTCCCTGGTTGTTGTGCCATATAAACATCTTCTTCCTCTACTCCCTGAACCATGTAGATTATTTTCTGATATTCCCTGAAATGATATATTAATAGAAATTCACTTTTCAAATACAGAAATCTTAGAGAGGGTCTAGGGTCCCTAGGCCATACTGATCATATAATAGGCAAAATCCTTGCCCAATGGGAAATTAATTGTTGTATTAGATAACACTTGTGTGTGTTTGTGTGTGTGTGTGAGAGAGAGAGAGAGAGAGAGAATATTATAGTAGTGTCTTACTCCATGGTAATCATCTTGGAGGGGCTGAAGGAAGGAAAAGCAATTCATTGGCTAGAATCTTCTAGAATTAGATATAGGAATTAATGTTTTCTTTTAAAAAGTGTTCTCTTTATTCACAATGTCATAGTATTTAATTAGCCAGCATTTTCTGAAGGGCTTGGTACATGCTTAGCAACAGCTTTGTAAGTAGGGTTTTTCTTTTTATAATGACAGATTCTGTTTCTATTTGAGGACTTTCAGGCCATAGACACTCCAGCTTCAGTCAATGGCTTTCATAGAAGCACCTCTGCTCACCTAAAGATTTCTGCAGACTGTAGACTTATAGGGAAAGCGAATTATGAATAATGAAACTAAGAAAAGGATAAGGTAGAATGAAGTAATGCCTTATTAAGAAGGCGGCCGGCCAGCCATCGTAAGCAGTCCCTGATTACCTAACTAGAATAGGTGGGGCACGACATTTCCCTCAAGAGTCTGAATTGCCTGTTGTCATTGGTCAAGTAGTGTTTATATTAACTCTGGCTCATGTTGGAATTATAGCCAAGAATTGAGCAAAATGTATTCAGCCAGCACTGTGTCAACCGTCTCTCATAGTAGTAATAGTCCCAGTATCTTTCTGGTCACTCTCTGTGGAGTGATCCCCTGGGGCTCTCATGGACCTTGTGCAGCTTACGAGGGAGGAGGGTGCTGAGGGCCAGCCGTGGGCCCTCCCTGTCACTATGTCCTACTTGGAAATCTACCAGGAAAAGATATTAGACCTCTTCCAGGGGTTCTCAAACTTCCTAATGCTGCAAGAACCACTGTTAGACCCTTCATTAGGAGACCTGGTGATCTGTGAAGACTGTCAGGGAAACACCCTGATATCTGGCCTAACACAGAAGCCGGTCACTAGCTTTGCTGAGTTTGAGCGGCACTTCTTGTCAGCCAGTAGAAATCGGACTGTAGGAGCTGCAGGGCTCAACCAGTGCTCTTCTCGCAGTCTGCTGTGCTCCTGGTCAAGGTGGATCAGCAGGAATGTTTAGCCCCAGTTCCTCAATGGGAAGAAAACTCTTATCTAATTGACTTGGCTGGCTCAGAATAATAACCGCCCTACAGGCAACAAGGGCCTTCTGCTGAAAGAGAGTGAAGCCATCAACACCTCCTCTTTGTTCTGGGCAAGTGGTAGAGGCACTGAACCAGGGCCTTCCTCATGTGCCTTACTGGGATAGCAAGCTCACTCACCTACTGCAGGACTCTCTGGATGGCTCAGCACACAGCATCCTCATTGCCAGCATTGCCCCTGAGGGACGCTTCCACCTAGACACAGTCTCTGCACCCAACTTTGCTGCCAGGTCCAAAGAAGTGATACAAAGGCCTTTTACCCATGAGAGCCTACAGCTTCATCTCTTGGCACCTGTTCAGCTGTTTCAGAAAGAACTGCTAGGTCCATCAGAGGCAAAGAGAGCCTGGGGTCCTGAGGAAGAGGAAATTGGGAGCCATGAGCCCAGAGCAGCTCCACCTTCTGCCTCCCAGAAACTCAGCCCCCTGCAGAAGCTGAGCAGTATGGACCCAGCCATGCTGGGGCACCTCCTGAGCTTGGACTGTATGCTGGACCCCCAGGGGAACCAGGGGGCCCCCTCTGCTCAGTACCCCAAGGTGAAAGCGGACGGTGCTCATGAAGACAGTGCAGGTAAAGGACTTGGTGATTGAGAGACTTAGGAGGAAACAAAAAGAACTGGAGGCCAAGGTGCTGGCCAGGAGGCTGCAGACCCAAAGGAGAAGGAGAATTGTTCTCCCGCAATGCTCTGAACCCTTTCCTATCACACACAGTGGCAAAGCCCCTGAAAAAGGCTGTGGTGATGCCACAGCCTACAACTGATAGGAGCAGGCAGCATCCCTAAATGCTGAGTTCCATATCCTGAAGAATAAAAGCTGGAAAAGAAAACTGGAGTCCCTGGATGCCTCAGGGCCTGAGGTGAAGGCTGAGGACTGCTCAGAACTGCAGGTAAGCCCCAAGCTATTGGCTCATGGGGGTCAAAAAATACTGGATCTGCTGAATGAAGGCTCAGCCCAGGATCTGCACAGCCTGCAGCACATTGGTTCAAAGAAGGCCCAGCTTATTGTGGGCTGGAGGGAGCTCCACGGCCCATTTAGCCAGATAGAAGACCTGGAACAAGTGGAGGGTATAACTGGGAAACTGATGGAGTCATTCCTGAAGGTGGACATCCTCAGTCTCGCCCATGGCCAGCACTGCGGCCCCTGCTGACTGCTGTCTCCTTTTTCTTCACCATAAGGTAGTTTTGGGTTTTTGAAATGAAAAGGATGGAGCGCTAATCCTCAGAACATAACTATTTTCTAATATCTCAATTCACTGAGTTTAGTTATAAGGAAACAAAATATGAATGTGCTTTGTTATTGCTGTGAGCTATGATGCCTTTGTTTATTTTTCAAACAAAATATGAATGTGCTAATTTTGTTTTATCAAGTTTTTATATTTGAATATTCTATATTAGTTTTTGCCTATATTTAAGTAACCTCCAGGATGACTTTTTAAAAATATTTATTGTGTTGTGATCCCGGGCAGCAGAGAGAAATTTGGACCCCACTTCTGATGTAATCAATCAATAAGAATTTATTGATAATTTGATACACCAGCAGGGGGCTGATGTTGTGGCCAATATGCAGCCACGAATGGCAAATTTAAAGGGTTTATATACTGTAAATATTGCTGAAGCAAGCAGGCAACCTATTACAAAAGCCAAAATATTGCAATTAGCACAGCTTAGCATAGCTCAGGGGTCACAAGGTAAGGGGTACCTCTTAAGGGCGGGGGTACATATTACCTCATGGGTCATGAATAGGGTGACCAGACATCCCGATTTTGGCGGGACAGTCCTGCTTTTCAACAATTTGTCCCACGTCCTGTGGCGTTTTAAAAAAGTCCCGATTTTTGGAAAGAATGCACCAATGGGCTGGAGAACAAGAAGGGAATATACGGTTTTCGGCTGCCATATGGCTATTTCGCCAGAATATGAGTTTTATATTATTTTTGTTAATTTTATGTTAAACTGTGATAAATAATTGCTGAGAAGTGATTATCAAGAACTGCTT
>CAUYQV010137820.1:0-13249 GCA_963574575.1 Galagoides demidoff
AACACCCAGCTATTTTTTTTCTTGCAGTTTGGCTGGGTTTGAATCCACCACCCTTGGTATATAGGGCCACCACTCTACTCACTGAACCACAGGCGCCGCCCAGTAAGAAAGATTATTAAACATGCCTGCACACAGGACATAAATATAGTTCTAGTAACATTAACAAGTTCATTCATTATGTAAAGATGTTGTTCTTTTGGGGCAAATACTCTTCAGAGCCAGGAAAGATTTGTTGGTAGAATGTCTTTAAGATTGTGGCCAACAGAGCAAGGGAGGATTAGATAGAGAGAGAGATGGAGAAATTGTCACAAATTGGAGACCAAGGAGATACAACAACTAAAGGCAATGTTCAGTGTTGATTTACTGGCCTATTCATTGCACTGCATTTATATGAATTGGATTTAGAGGGAGCTGGGTGAAGAGTACGGCAAATTCCACTATTATTTTTCTATACAAATTTTTAAAACATTGAGACATAATTTTTTTCTTTTCTTTTCTTTTCTTTTCTTTTTTTTTTTTTTTGAGATAGGATTTTACTCCTGGGCTAGAGTGCAGTGGAGTCATCACAGTTCACAGCACCCTCAAGTTGCTGGGCTCCAATGATCTTCATTCTTCAGGGTCCCAAGTAGCTGGGACTAAAAAGCACCCACCATCATACCCAGCTAATTTCTTTTTTGTATAAATAGGGGTCTTGACATGTTGCCCAGAATAGTCTCAAACTCCTAGCCTTAATCGATCTCCTGCCTCAGCCTCCCCAAATGCTGGAATTACAGGTGCAAACCACCCCACCCAGCTAATTCCAGAATATTTTATTTTATTTTATTTATTCATTTCTGAGACAGAGACTCAAGCTGTCAGAGACTCACCCTGGATAGAGTGCCATGGCATCATAGTTCATAGCAACCTCCAACTCAGGCTCAAGCAATCCTCTTGCCTCAGTTTTTCTACTTTTAGTAGAGACAGGGTCTTGCATTTTGCTCAGACTGGCCTCTAACCCATGAGCTCAAGCTATCCTTGGCCTCCCAGAGTGTGAGGATTACAGGTATGAGTCACAGTGCCTGGCCTAATTCCAGAACATTTTAATCACACCAAAAAGCAACCTGTATCCACTGGCATTAAGTCCTACTTCCTCCTTCCCCCAGCCCCTGGTTATCATTAATCTTTCTGTACCTATGGATTTTCCTATTCAAGACATTTCATATAAATGGAATCACACAATATGTGGCCTCTTGGGTCTGGCTTCTTTCACTTAGCATAATGTTTTCAAGATTCATCCATATTGCAACTTTTTGTTAGTCTAAAATAATTTCAGGCTGGGGCAGCACCTGTGGCTCAGTGAGTAGGATGCCAGCCCCATATACTGAGGCTGGCAGGTTCAAACTGGGACAAACTGCAACAAAAAAATAGCCAGGCATTGTAGCGGGCGCCTGTAGTCCCAGCTACTTGGAAGGTTGAGGCAAAAGAATCTCCTAAGCCCAAGAGCTGGAGGTTGCTGTGAGCTATGATGCCATTGCACTCTACCAAGGGCAACAGAGTAAGACTCTGTCTCTAAAAATAATAATAATATAACAATAATAATAATAATAATTCCAGGCTGGATGTAGTGGCTCACAACTATAATCCCAGGGCTTTGGGAGGCCAAGTTAGGCAGGTTGCTTGAGACTCAGATTTCAAGACAAGCTGGGCAACAGAGTAAGAACCTATCTCAGAAAAAAAAAAATTAATTAGTTGAAAATATTTGCCAAATTCAGGCATTTTTGTGCTCTCAACTTTTGCCATGTCTATAAACCATCTGTACAAAAATTTGACAAATACTTTTAAGTTGGTTATGTTTTAAACTTATTTTTTGTTGTTTTTTGAAATAGAGTCTCACTTTGTTGCCCCAGTAGAGTGCTGTGACATCATAGTTCACAGCAACCTCAAACTCTTGGGCTCAAGCAATCCTCTGCCTCAGCTTAGCCTGCCACATGCCTGGCTATTTTCAGAAATGGGGTCTTGCTTTTGATCAGACTGGTCTTGAACTCCCAAGCTTAAGCCATCCACCTGCTTTGGCCTCCCAGAGTGCTAAGATTACAGGCATGAGCCACCATACCCAGCCTAAATTTATTTTAAAAGGAAATTTTTTTAGGGGGGGAGGCGGGGAACAGAGTCTCACTATGTCACCCTGGGTAGAGTGCTGTGGCATCACAGCTCATAGCAACCTCCAACTCTTGGGCTTAAGTGATTCTCTTACCTCAGCTTCCCAAGTAGCTGGGACTATAGGCGCCTGCCACAGCACTGGCTATTTTTTGTTTCAGTTGTCATTGTTGTTTAGTGGACCTGGGCTGGGTTTGAACTTGCCACCCTCCGTGTATGTGGATGGCAACATAATCACTGTGCTACAGGCACCAAGGCTTAAAAAGGAAATTTTAATCATACTGGCAAATATCTCTGTAACGCCTACTGAATGATAACTATTACATTCCATGGTCTTTTCTAAATACTTTGTTTATTTGTTTGCTTAGAGACAAAGTCTCGTTGTGTCACCCTCGGTGGCATGCCGGTGGTATTATAGCTTACAGTAACCTCAAATTCTTGGGCTTAAGCGATTCTCCTGCCTCAGCCTCCCAAGTAGCTGGAACCACGTGCACCTGCCACAATGCCCAGCTATATTTTGGTATTTTTGGTTTGTTTGGCAGGCCCAGGCTGGATTTGAACCCACCAGCTCCAGTGTATGTGGCTGGCGCCCTAGCTGCTGAGCTACAGGCGCTGAGCCTAAATACTTGTTTTTTTAAGAGACAGGTATTTACAGGCTGAAGTGCAGTGGGTGACAGAGTGCTTCCCTATGCTCCCTGGAACTCCAAGGCTTTGGGGAAGCCCTGGGACTAGGACATGGCTAAACATCTTTTTTTTTTTTTTTGCAGTTTTGGCTGGGGCTGGGCTTAAACCTGCCACCTCTGGCATATGGGGTTGGCACCGGACTCCTTGAGCCATAGGCGTCGCCCTAAACATCTTTGCCTGCAGTTCCATTTCTGCTTTCCAGATGGGGCTTCAAGATGTTTGAGCAGTATTCTGTCATTTAAAACTAAACTTTGGGTCAGTGCCTGTGGCTCAAGAGGCTAAGGAGCCAGCCACATACACCTAAGGTGGCAGTTTCGAATCCAGCCCAGGCCCGCCAAACAATGATGGCTGCAACCAAAAAATAGCCAGGTGTTGTGGTGGGCGCCTGTGGGAGGCGGAGGCAGGAGACTCGATTGAGCCCAGGAGTTGGAGGTTGCTGTGAGCTGTGATGCCAGGGCACTCTACCCAGGGCGACAGCTTGAGGCTCTGATTAAAAAAAAAAAAATTTTTTTTTTTTTAAATCACACAGATAGTTCAACACAGCTATAATCCCAGAAGGAAGGTGAGAGGATGTCAGAGATTGGCCATGGGCAGAATCCAGAAGGAGTTTCTGCAATGACTTAGAACAAGGGAAATATAGTCCGGGCTTAAAAGAATTTAGGGTGGAGCCCAGTGGCTCATGCCTGTAATCCCAGCACTCCAAGAGGCCAAGGTTGGTGAATCACTTGAGCTCATGAGTTGAAGACCATCCTGCGCAAGATTGAGACCCCTGTCTCTACTAAAAATAGAAAAACTAGTCGGTCATTGTGGTGGGCACCTACAGTCCCAGGTACTTGGGAGGCTGAGGCAAAAGGATCCTCAAGCCCAAGTTTGAGTTTGCTGTGAGCTACAATGCCGCAGCACTCTACAAGGGGCAAGAAACTGAGATTTTGTCTAAAAAAGGAAGAAAAGAAAAATTAGCCAGGTGTTGTAGCATGCACCTGTAATCACAGTTACTTGGGAGGGTGAGCCAGGAAGACTGCTTGAACCAGGAGTTTGAGGCTGCTGTGAGCTACAATGATGCCACTGTACTCTAGCCCAGGAGACAGAATGAGACCCCATTTCAATAAAACAAAACAAAGCAAAATAATAAAAGGATTTGCCTTCCAAAAAACAAGGGGAATGGGAAAATAACCAGCTAAGGTTTGGCAGGAAAAAGCAGGGTCCAAGGGTTGGAGCTGGAAATGGAGCCAGCAGCCCTGAAGGGGGTTCAAAGAGCCAGGGGCCTCAAAGCCAAGGCCAACTGACAGTAAAACCACCTACCTGATTCCAATCAGGCCCTACAGGGACAAAGTTTATAGTTTGACAGCTCGCCCTATCATAAAAGCAGTTTTGTTAAGGCTGGGATAGCTGTTCAGTGGGGAGTAGGGTGAAAGGACAGAATAGATAAGTAGAAGCTTGATATGACTTGGTTAGCAGCCCCCATCCACGTAAGAGGGGAACTTTGCTGGGGCTGCCTCCACCGGCCCCATGTGGCCTCAGAATCCCAGTCTTGCTCCCTAACTTACTGTGTACCAGGCTTTGTAAGCACCTAACTTACTAAGTTAATCAATAATCTTTTACTTATGAGAAAAAGAAATGGACTGAAGGAAGATTAATTTTTTTTAAGGGGGGGGTATACATTGGGAGGACAGAAGAGTGTCTCTTGATTCCCAGGGCAGGAGGTAGCTGGCCTCAGGAAAGGCCTGAAGGGGGACCCAGACCAAATGGGATTCCCCAGCATCTGGTGGGTTCTCTCTATGCCTCCACTTTGTTCCTCCTCAACAGACCGGCTCTTCCTGACACTCAGTCAACAAGGCGGGGAGAAGAGGACTACTCCAGGTTCCCATATTCTCACATTACAAGTCTGACCACTGGAAGAAACTAATGCTGCATCTGCTCTGATTCCTCAGGGAAAGCATGGCCCAGCATGGGTCAGGTATCCATTTTGGTTCCAGTCACTCCAGTGAGATCAAAGAAGAGCAGGCCACAAACAGAAACTTGACTATTGTGGTCCTCTGCTGTGACCCCATGGAGACAGAGGGGGCCTCCATATATGTATGAATTTTAATACAGGTTTACTAAGGGTGGGCCTGGATGCAGAGGGCAGAGGCAGAGACCATGTTCACCCAGCCCATTAAAGGACACAGAGACACATGTGAAACAAGAAGTTCCATATGAAAATAAACTTTAATTTGCTGAGGGAACGTTGCAGCAACCACTATGTATCCTGTACTTAATTCTCCAAGGACTAGGCAACAAAGATCCCCATTGACACCTCTGGAAGTGGAATTTGCTTGGCTGGAAGGACAGTAACCGGGGTGAGGCCACACTCAAAGGTGGGCAGGGGTTTGTGGTGACTCTTTTCGGCCCTTGCCAGCAATGGGCCGGCCTCGCTCCTCCCAGATGGTGAGGCCATCACAGGTGCAGATCTGTTTGGGATTCTGGAAGAGGCCAGCAGAGCGTGCGATGATGCCACAGGCCAGCCTGCATTAGAACATGTGGTCAAGAGTGGGTACATGTTGGGCCCCTCCAGGGCTCCACTTGCATTGCTGGCAGAGCACAGCCTCCCACTACGGGCTAGAGCTCACCTCTCCCCAGAATTCCCCGTGATCTTGGACAAGGGATGGTTACCCTGGCCCAGGTCATCTTCTCCCTCATCAATAACCAGACTGCGGCCAATCACATCCCACACCTTTGAGGGAAGACAACAGCCTCAGATAGTAGACCACCCATTAGGAAGTGTCCCACCTTCTTTTCTTTTCCATCTACCTTCAGCTGCTCATCCTCTATCCTGAAGATGGCACGACCATCAGCATTAGCACGGACATTGCCCAGGTCTCCACGATGCTGGAATGAGACCCAGAGAAGGGGTGGGGGTTGGCAGGTGCGATGGCAGATGCATCATGTGGCAGCAAAGCTGCTGTATTTGGACTTCCCAGAATCAGATGCCTCTTTCCACTTCCCAAAAGTACCAATTTCCTTCTATGAGTACAGTCTTGTAGGATCAAGGGACCGTCCAGGACTCAAGGAAGGCAACAGGACAGTCTCTTCCTGGACCTGAAATCCTAGGTTGAATGACAGTGTGCTGGAAAGTCCCCCTTCCTGTGTGATCCTCCTGCTGGAGCTGCTGCCCACTCTGCTTCCGAGCTTCCAGTCAGCATAGTTCTGCAGCCTCCTGTCCCTCTGTGACCCCTGGGCTTCTTCAAATCCCACGGGCTTACCTCACCAGGCCTGGCCCCCCTGACTATCAAAGGCAGCCAGCATCATTTTCCTTATCCCTTGCCTCAAGGAACCAAGAGAAGAAACACAAGGGGGCAAAGGGCCTGTTTTGCTACCCAGAAGCTGGCTCTGGTCACCTCCCTTGAAGGTAATAAAAAATGTCAGAAAAGGCTCGTCACCCATAGGACAGTGGTTATGGCACCAGCCACATGCACCGAGACTGGTGGGTTTGAACCTGGCCCAGGCCAGCTAAACAACAATGACAGCTGCAACAAAAAAAAAAAACCAGGTGTTGTGGCAGGCGTGTGTAGTCCCAACTACTTGGGAGGCTGAGGCAAGAGAATCGCTTAAGCCCAAGAGTTTGAGGTTGCTGTGAGCTGTGAAACCACAGCACCCTACTGGGGGCGATATAGTGAAACTCTTGTCTCAAAACAAACAAAAAAAAGAATCAGACACACTCTGTAGACATGGGGAGGAGTATGTATGTCACCACTCTCAAGAGACACATGACATGGTAGGCAGCCATATATGGAACAGACTAGCAATGATGAAACACAGCGTGAGAATAATAGTTGGTATGTTTAGGGCTGACAGCACCTTACTGGTGAGCCACAGAAAACCACATCTTTGCAAATATATTGTCCCCAATCTAACAGTCTGGGTAATAACAAGTGCCTGTGTGGGGTGGTCACTGAACAAGGCATTTCACTGTGTGACAGCGCTGATGAGCAGCAGGCAGCACCACTTCTGCTTTATCTTGTTTTCCAGAGGGACATCTGCTGCTTGCACCTGATACTTTTTGTTACACCCTGTGTTAGGGACTTTCACAACAGAAAGGTCAGGGACCAGGAGGCCTTGAAGAACGACTGGGGGTTGAGCTAAGAGAACAGTCTTGGAGGCACAACTGAACATGGGGTCAGGGAGAGGCAGCCCTTCCCGTCTCTCCTCTCAACACACAGGCAAGTGCAAGGGGTCAGGGGAAGCCTTGAATGCCACACCAAGAAGCTGGGCCCAGCCTGTATGCTCAAGCAATGGGGAGCCAACAGGTTTCAGGCTGGGGCATGGCATGGTTATGCTGTGCTTTAGAGCAGTCCCTCTAGTACAGAATATGAAGAGGAAGGACTGGAGGGGGACAGGGAGAGAGGGAAGGAGGCTTAGAGATCAGGAGAGTCTCCTGATCTTGTCCCTTGCATGTCTCCTTAGAGTTAGGAGATAAGCAAGGGACAAGTGGGCTTGGATGTAAACTGCCACATTGAATTCTTTTCTATGTAGGAAAAATAGACATGAAAACCCAAAAGGAAATTGGCTGTCCTCATGGTGGCCTTGGGCTCTGGGCTCTTATTCAGTTCTTCCTCATCTATATGAAGGGCTTAGGTGCAACTCCAGTGTCTGCTCCAGGTGGCACTCAGGGTGAAAACATAGATCACAGGTGGTCTCTTACCCTTCAGAAACGCTCCTTTCCATTTCACGTCCCCAGGACTTGCCTAAGAGGTATCCTCAGCTAGACCTGACCACTCTTATCTCTCTACCCCACAAGGCAAAGGACTGATCCCTGGCCAACAGCCAGGAAGATGTGGAAGTGCCAGCAGCAGCACCAACAAGCTTGGGAGCAGATCCTCCCCTGACCAGCCCTGTGATGACTACAGCCCTGTGCAACTCTTGAGGGACAGGCACCCAGCTCAGCAGCAACCAGACTCCTGCCCCGGAGCCACAGTGAGATAACACAGGTTTGTGGTTTTAGATTGCTGATTGTGGAGGTATCTGGTTTGCCGCCATTGATCACTAATAGGTGGAGCACAAGCCCAGTCCTCTGCTGATAGAGACATCTATCACTTTTCTAGGGTGGGGAGGCAAAACCTCTGCCCATTAGACATGTGACAGCTGTCAAAAGTCAAAAAAATCAGTTACATGAATTGTGCAACAGTCTTGAGTTCTGGGAGGACCTAAAGAAAAGCCAGAAGTTTCCCAGGATTGCCCTGGGACTGTATCTCCACTGAGGAAAGGACATCAGGTGTGTGGCAGGGCAGTAGGAAATACCAAATCACGGGAGGAAAGGCATCCTCCATTCACCTCCCAACCACTCAGGAGACAGCAAGGAGGGCGCTCAGAAGACAGCAAGGAGGGTCTGAGTTTAGTGATAGATGGTCTTTAACACTGCTCTAACATTAGCTAATCTCCACTTTGACAAAGATAAAGCAGGTTCAATTCCAAACCCTGCTGGCCAGTCTCTGGCAGGTTTTTTTTTTTTTTTTTTTTGAGACAGTCTCACTATGTCGCCCCAGTAGAGTGCTGTATCATCACAGCTCACAGCAACCTCAAACTCTTAGGCTCAAGTGATTCTCTTGCCTCAGCCAAGTAGCTGGGACTATGGGCGCCAACCACAACGTCTGGCTATTTTTAGAGACAGGGTCTCACTCTTGTTCAGGCTGGTCTCAAACCTCTGAACTCAGGCAATCCACCTGCCTCAGCTCCTAGAATGCTAGGATTACAGGTGTGAGCCACCATGCCCAGCCTTCCAGGTAAAACTTCCAACTTCCACACCTTTGCCTTCTCCAGGAAGCTTTCTCTCACTGCCCCTCAGGCTGGAGCAGGCTCATATTGCAGGCTCCCAGGTGTCCCTGCAAGGGTGACCTCGCTGCCCCTCAGAATTCAGCAACCTCACCAACTGCCCAGTGAGCTCCTTGGCGGCCCTGGCTCCTGATCATAGAAAATGTCAATAAATGTTCCCAAACTTGGTGGCGCCTATAGCTCAAGTGGCTAAGGCGCCAGCCACATACACCAGAGCTGGTGGGTTCGAATCCAGCCTGGGCCTGCCAAATAGCAATGATAATTGGAAAACTTACATTCTCGTGTACAGTAGTATAAACTATAGCTACAAGAAGCAATTTTCCAACTATCCAAAACCTTACACTAATTGTTTAACATCTAAATACTAATCAAGGAGGTACCAGTGTTTTTGTTACATGGATATCTTGCAATGCTAAAGTCGGGGCCTTTGATGTGCCCATCATCAGAAATGTTCTTTGTACCCAACAGGTAACTTTTTATATCACACCTACCCTCCCACTGTGCCTCCTTCTGGGTGTCTCATGTCCTTCATATCACTTTGTGCCCACATATACCCACCTAGTAGCTTCCACTTACGGGTGAGAATATACAGCCTTTGTTTTTCCTTTCCTGAGAGACTTCACTTAAGATAACACTTTCCGGTTCCCTCCACATTGTTGCAAATAAAACTATTTCATTTCTTTTTAAAAAAAAAAGTGATAACTACAACCAAAAAATAGCTGGATGTTGTGGGTAGCACCTGCAGTCCCAGCTACTCAAGAGGCTGAGGCAAGAGAATCACTTAAACCTAGGAGTTGGAGGTTGCTATGAGCTGTGATGCCATGGCACTCTACTCAGGGCAATAGCTTGAGGCTCTGTCTAAAAAAAAAAAAAAAAAGTTCTCAAACTAAATAAAGTGGGAGGACAGGACCTCACCAAAAAGGAATCATACTGTAAGGCCTGAGAACTGCCTGCCCTGCCTCTGAGGCTGTGAGTTCTTAGCCTGAGCGCAAGCCCAGACCAACACTTACCCGGTCGGAGTCCTGAGGGCCCCCGTGAGATGCTCCATCAGGGTTAAAGTGGTCCCCACAGCTAAGAAAGAAAAGTAGCAGGTGGGCAGTAAAGTAGCTTACAGACAGGTGGTTGCCCTCTTTCTTACATTTGTTTCTTTCATTCATTCATTCAGCAAATAGGCCTACTCTGTGCTGGGCTTTAGTTAGAAGGCACCAGACTTAGGTCCTTTCCTCAGTAAGCTGCTGGTCTAGGGAAGACACAGATGAGTAAAGAGCTCATTACCCCTCAGCACAATAAACATAACATGGGGACCCTTCTCTCCCTCTTCCCAGGTCTCCCTTCTGTCTCAGAGGCAGTGAGGTAGTTCCAAGCAGGAGCTTCAAGGTCAGATCTTTTTCTTTCTTTCTTTTTTCTTTTTTTTTTTTTTTTGAGATAGTATCTCTCTGTTGCCCAGGCTCAGGGGTCCTCAAAGTTTTTAAACAGGGGGCCAGTTCACTGTCCCTCAGACCGTTGGGAGGGCCGGACTGCAGGCCCCAGGAGTCGGCTGCTAAGCAGGACAGGCATTGGGGGCAAAAACACCCCTAGCGAGCTGGATAACTGTCCTCAGTGGGCCAAATGTGACCCACAGGCCTTAGTTTGAGGACACCTGTCCAAGCTAGAGTGCGTGGGCTAGTGCTGTGGTGTCATAGTTCACAGCAACCTCAAACTCTTAGGCCTAAGTTGATTCTCTTGCCTCAGCCTCCCAAGTAGCTAGGACTGCAGGTGCTCACCACAATGCCCAGCTATTTTTTGGTTGTAGTTGTCATTGTTGTTTGGCAAGGCCAGGTTGGATTTGAACCTGCCAGCCCTAGCATATGTGGCTAATGCCCTAGCTGCTGAGCTATAGGTGCTGAGCCCAGTTTTTCTATTTCTAATAGAGATGATGTCTCATTCTTGCTTAGGCTGGTCTTAAACTCGTGAGCTTAGGCAATCTACCCTCCTCAGACTCTCAGAGGGCTGGGATTATCGGTGTGAACTACTGCACCTGGCCTCAAGGTCAGATTTTTTTTTTTTTAATGAGACAGTCTCACCATGTTGCCCTGGGTAGAGTGCCATGGTGTCATAGCTCACAGCAACCTCCAACTCTTGGGTTTAAGAGATTTTCTTGCCTTAGCCTCCAAAGATCTTAATTCAGATCCCAACTCTACCTTTTACCATGCTCTGGGCTTTTGACAAGTCATTTCACCTCTTTCAGCCTCAGTTTCCTCATCTGTAGATTCGGCCTGTGTGTATGGGTCTCACAGAGTATTTATAAGAACCAAGGGGGAAAATGTGAGGCTGAAGACGCTCCAAAGTAGAGTTCTGACAACATACCTGTTGCAATTCTGTGTGAGGTCCCCATACTGATGGACATGGAGTCCGTGCAGCCCAGGCTCCAGGCCATCAATGGTGCCCTCGATGAGACATCGCTCAGGAGTCAGCTGTAGGAAGCGCACTACTCCCTGCACGGTGCCAGGTCCTCCTAAAATGGCCACTGCTGCCCCCAGATTATCTACAAGGTATTAAACACTTGGGCTGGCTTGCCACTCCCCCACCTACCCCTTTATCAGCTTGGAAAGGGCCTTGGAAAGGGTCTCACAGAACTTCTATGCTTTCCCCAAAGCCATTCCAACCCAGAGCCCAAGAATCCCATGGTTAGGTTTGTACCAGTTCTGGTCACCTCCCTCTCTGAAAGGTCAGAGCCTAGGTCACAGTGGTCACTCACGTAATTGGCTGCCACCCATGCCCTTGAGTACTGCCTGCCGCCCTGTGCCTTCTAGGAGGGCCTGCACCTCCTGGCTGGGCAGGGTGGTCTGCACCAAGACCATCTGGTTCTCCAAATGTACTTCCACACCCTGGACACCTGGGGAAAGAGAAGGCAGAGGGCAGAAGGGGGCTGACACCTTGTACTGGCAGCAGGAAAAAAGTAGATGGCAATATTCCATTCCCATTTCCACCAAACTCCCCATGGCCAGAGGACAGCTTGGAAGCTGCCTTCTAGGCATGTAACCTTGAGTAAGCCTGTTACGCTCTCTGTTGCCTTACATATCCAGTGGTGACAAAGTCACTTTGCCCCCCAGGACTTTTTTAAGTCCTTATTACATGCCAGGCAACTTTAAAAAATGTTTTTATAAAAGTCAGCTATCCAGGCTGGGCATGGTGTAGCACATGCCCGTAATCTCAACACTTTAGAAGGCTGAGGTGGGAGGATCACTTGTGGTCACAAGTTCAACACCAGCCTGGGCAACATAGAAAACACAGAAAAAAGGGGGGCTATCCATAGTGTTATTCATAATAGCCAAAAGTTAAAAACAGCCTGAATGCCCAAAAACTGATGAACAGATAAACAAAATGTGCTATATGAGCTATATGTGTTGCTGAATAGCAACAAAGAGGAACACAGCACTCATACACATAACAGCATGGACTTGAAATGTTATGCTACAAAGACCATGTGTGTTACACGATACCATTTATATGAAATGTCCAGAATAGGTAAATTTATAGAGACAGAAAATAGATTATAGAGTGGAGGTAGGAAAATAGGAAGGTGAAAGCTAACGGATACAGAATTACTTTATGAAGTGATAAAAATATAAAACTGAGGGCAGCACCTGTGGCTCGGTGGGTAGGGCACCGGCTCCCTATGCTGAGGGTGGTGGGTTCAAACCCGACCCTGGCCAAACTGCAACTAAAAAAAATAGCCAGGCATTGTGGTGGGCACCTGTAGTCCCAGCTACTCAGGAGGCTAAGACAAGAGAATCACCTAAGCGCAGGGGTTGGAGGTTGCTGTGAGCTGTATGATGTCATGGCACTCTATTGAGGGTGATAAAGGGAGACTCTGTCTCTACAAAAAAAGAAATGTAAAACTGACAGTGGAAAGATGGTCACATAACTCAGTGAATATACTAAAAACACTTGAATTGTCCACCGTATATAGGTGAATGCTATGGTATGTGAATTATACTCAGTATGAGGTGCACACAGTAAGAATGGGGAGGGGCGCTCGCCTTCAGCAGGAGACAACACTTATGAGACATGCACTGTGAGCCAGCCTGGATTAACTTACATGATACTCATAGTAACCTTGTGAGGTAGGTACTATTTTCCCTATTGTACAGATAAAACTGATGTACAGAGTGATTAAAGAACATGCTCAAAGTCATGTTGCAGTAAGTTGTAGAACCGGAATTCACTCCAGGCAGCCTAGATCCTGAGCCCAGGCACTTAACCCAGATGTTCTGCTCACCCTAGCACGATGGCCCTAGCCCCCATGCTGGTAAGGACCATACCCCTTGTCATCCTGTAGTAGCTCCCACTTCTCAAGGAACTCCTCCATGTTACCCCCTAGGCAGCCAGCTCTGTGAAGGCAGGAGTTCCATGTGGTCAACAAGGATCACCTTCAAAAGTCAGTGTGTCAAAAAAGTGCCTGTGGGGAGGCGCCTGTGGCTCAGTGAGTAGGGCGCTGGCCCCATATACCGAGGGTGGTGGGTTCAAACCCAGCCCCGGCCAAACTGCAACAAAAAATAGCCGGGCGTTGTGGTGGGCGCCTGTAGTCCCAGCTACTTGGGAGGCTGAGGCAGAAGAATCACCTAAGCCCAGGAGTTGG
>CAUYQV010137825.1:0-26761 GCA_963574575.1 Galagoides demidoff
ATGTGGAATTTACCACAAAGTCAGTGGGAGCATGGGATTTCAGTCCAGGCGTTCTGATCTCTAATTGTCAGCATTCAAATTTCCAGAAGGTATTTATCTCAGCTTTCTCTCATACTACCAGGAGAAGAAAGCGATTATTCACTGCGCACCCTGAATTGCAGGATGAGCACATAAAAAGGAAGATGTCCTGCAGTACTATGCCATCACTGATAATCATTAAAGAAATAAATGTAAAGTATATTTCATATTTTAGTGTATCATAATTTCTAAAACAAAAGAAGAATGAAAAAATGCAATTGGTTAGAGTGTGGGAAGAACTGTTAGGGACTGGGAAGAACCTTGCTGCCATCCGAGATAGTACAGGTAAGTAGATGACCCAGATCACAATGTGAGGAAGAAAAATATGATTTATTATGTACTACGAATTTCAGAATAGAGAAACCAAAAGGAAGATGCTGTGAGATACTCTGCCTTCATCAATAACATTAAAGATCATAAAAATATATATCAAATTTTTATGTATTCTAATTGCCAAAAAAAAAAAAAAAGAAGAAGAAGAATGCAACACACAAAATTGGCTTGTGTCTGAGGAAATTATCCCTGCAAGGAAACTCACTGCTCATTAAAATCACACAGGTAGGAAATGGAAAACTCACATCCACACTGCAGTTTGTCAGCCACCAAAGCAGACCTTTTTTCTCCTTAGAATTCATTACCAGAGCAACGACCTTGAAAAATATTTACAAGAAATGAAGGTAATAATTTTTAACATTAGTGTTTGACTCAGTACTTCCAGAGCTTTTTCTGTCTTTCAAAAAATTTCTACAACTAAAAGTCCTTTTTGTGTTTCCACACCATTACTTCAACATACTTTATTGTTCATATTTATTTTTTTTAGCTTCCACTCACAAGTGAGACATATTTGTATACCTCATACAAAGGGTATAGCATGCCAAAGGTATATTTTTACATACCCTCAAAATATAAATTTCAATTCTTTTTAAATAAAATGTATGCTTAATATGAACAAAGAATAAAAGTCATCCAGGAAAATTTGGAATTGGCCTTTCTTAGCACTCAGTGGGTTCTCATTACATTTTCTATTTTCAAGTTTATATATAGTGGGGAGGACTTTGGCAGAAGGAAGGAAGGCACGAAGTGGGGTCAAACCTAAGGTGCACATTGCGAGGGTGTATAACACACCCCCTTGGTGAGGGGCTCTTCAAGTAGAACTTTACCCTGGAAGTGAGAACAATGTAACCTAAAAATTGTACCCTCATATTAATGAGATTTAATTAATTTTTTTTAAAGTTTACATATAAATTTTCAGAAATTACCTTTTCTATACCCATCAAAATCTCTCTTTCTCTTTTCTCTCTTCTTCCCTTTTACCTTTCCCTTTTCTTGTTATCGCCATTTCTTTCTCACTCTCTCTCCCTCTTTCCATAGTGTTCTCTTTGACTGTTGGCACATATTAAAAACACCTACCAAATTCTCAGAGTTTTGGTACTTTCACAAATAATCAAATATCTCTATCTTTATCTCTATTTTCTAACATTCATTGTATATTTAAATGTATAATGTATTTCCTGAGACTTATTTCCCTAAGACTACCCTCAAGCTCAATGATTTGCTATAAGGACTCATGGGACTTAAATATGTGCTGTGCCCACTGTTAAAATGTATTCCAGTGAGAATTCAATTTATATAGATATTAGGTCAGGATATGGAAAGGGAAATAGTACATCAGGAGAACTCTAAGAAAAATCAGGATCAAGTTTCTGGTGTCCCCTTCCAGTGGATTTGGACAGGAATACACTTAAATCCCCTCAGCAACAATGTTTGGCAGTGTGGGTGAAGTGTCACCAATCTGGAAAGCTCACATGAGCATTGATATCCAGAGGTTTTGATAGAGGAATAGTCTTTCACATAGGCATGCAGAGCCTGTGTGACTCACCTCATAAATTTATACCCTACTGCCCTTTTTCATTCTTAGATCTAAAACTGGTATTCACCAGAAATGATAAGTGTATCTGATCAAACTGGTACAGTAAGGCCCACACCTCAAACATACAAAAAACTTATAAGGTAGAATATTCCATTGTACAGAGGCTACCTCCCAGGAGTGTGTCAAGGGTTGATTTTAAAGACAATTATTTCTTTAAAATGTTCCGGGTTTAGGGAAACCAGGCCAGTTGAGTTAAACCTTTTCTGCCCAGTTGGCTCCCCTGGCCCTTGGCTTATGATTTCTTACAGGAAAATTACCACTTTTTCTTGTGCATCTACATTTAGTATAGAATTTATATAACAGATACAGCAATAATATCAGTATTAATATGGCTAACAGTTAGAGATGCCAATATAGGAAAGGGTTGTGTCTAATGAAATAAGTAATTAATCCTGTAAAGAAAATTTCTTCAGTAGAACCTCCATAGTTCACTACCTCCCTACATTGACCACATCCTTAAGTTGACCAGATGTGCCCCACATACACATATCAGTACAGTAGGTCTAGTTCCTTATGTTGATCACCTCCATCTGTTGACCAGCTTCTTACAGTCCCTTGGGTGTCAGCTTACAGAGGTTCTACTGTATTTTCATGTTTTATGACTTGTTTGTCTCCTAGATCTATTTGTACCTAGTGAGAAACTTATACAAAACTATTTAATACAGCCATTATTTGGTAGTTAGCTAAATTCACCTCTTCCTTAGGTCAGTGATGGGCTATCAGTATTATCTCCGAAAAGGCTTTAACTCAATCTTCCAGTACATTTGGTCATCCATTCAGTATTATTGTATGAACTTATTTACAGTTGCTCAAGTTGGGGCCATTCTCTGATGCTACTACTCCATTCTCATCAGAAACCCATGATTATTTTCTATTTTGTTTAATCACTTAACAGCCACAAAAACAAAACTAATATATATTTGCACTCAGCACACTGGGGCATGTTTGGCATGCTATTGCTCTATTTAACTCATTATAACTAGGGATTTTTCTGATTAGCTTATCATCAATGTTTATAGTTATGCAATAATTAGTCTTCCAGGATATGTACTGTGCATGAACCAATGGCCCAGTAGTGGCTCCTAGGAAAATTAGTTCCTAAATTATCTACTTTGCAAGGTGACATTACTACAGCTCTACTTAGTCACTAACCCCAGGACCAATGCATCATATTACAACACCAGAATGTCTCCCATAACAATATAGCTTAGGTTTGTAGGCTTCCATTTGACATTATGAGGTTTAAAAAGTGGAGGGAGGGTCGGCAAATACATGTTTTCAATCTTTTAAGCATGAGGGTATAATTGCTAAGAATAATAGCATTTTCTTGCTTCAAATCTCTGGATTTTCCTTATCCCATAACTCTTTTATTCATTCCTTTACCCTCAACTACTATTGTTCCATCTTCCCATTTGTCCTTTATTTTTATCCAAATTTTCCATCTTTGGAAGGAAACTTAGGTGTAGCCATTGTGTTGGTCCCAATCACTGGCACCAATACCAGTCTAATAAGTGTCGGCCTTCAGCAATTTTCAACTCTATCTGTGTGAGGAGAAACTCGGTCCATTCTAACTGAAATAGGATGAGGTTACACAAGGTAGAACTAGAGCATGTTCTTGACCACACAGACAATGCAGCTTCATTCACTGTCAACCTCAATTTTCCAGATGGGATGAAGGCACCATCCATCCTATCAGGCCATTGGAAATACTGGCACAAAGATTTAAAGATGTAGTTACAGTTTTTCCTTAGAGATCATCCCTGCTTCTGACATCCACAGTTCTGGGACCACTGAATCTGGTAGAAAAAAAAGAACTATGGGTTGATGGGAGGAAACATTACACAGTTGTACCAGCATCCTCCTTATTCCTCTTCCCAATAATCTCTAAGAAAAATAAAGGAGTTTACCAAGAGGGAATCCTCCTTTGCAAGAATGGAAATACATGCTCATAAAGGGGTATAAGTTAGCTTTTTATACTTTTATCTCTGCTGATTTTAGACAAAAAATATTTCAATTGTCCATTTCAATTATTTGTTAAATCACTACTCTGAGAATGATATGCAATATGATTTGTCCACCTCACATGATAACTCTCTGATCACTGTTGAACCCTCTGGGCTATAAAGTGTGATCTTTGATCTGAAGAGTTAATAACTTTCTATTCTAAATTGGTACAGTATCTTCTGTTCCAATCCTTTATAGTGTTTGGAGGATTTGTATGTGCCATTAGGTATGCAAAACTTAGATCATAGTAGATATCTATTTCTATTAGGACTATTTATAGCCTCCAAAGGCCACTGGTAGTATTCTGATGTAGTTAATTTGTCTAATGAAATCTACACGTGGGGCCTTTGCCCCTCTCCCTGGGGTATCTGCCCTATATCTGTCTGCAGTCTTTGTCTCTCTGGCTGGCAGACAGGTAGTTCTTGACATTTTGTGCTTCAGAAGGTGTAAGCAGACTGTGTTGATGATGATCCCGTCTCTGCATGGTTGCAGTTACTCCATTTCCATTCATATCATGGACCTAAGTAGTCATCTTGACAAGCGCACCAAGATGTTCCCTTGCTGATTCCAATTACCTTCTGATGGGCAACAACATACATATTCTACTTTAATGTGCCTCTTAAATTCTTACTGTGATTTTCGTAATCCTTTAACAGTTCAACTTTCCTGTGCCCATCTTCCTGACCATGTGGCAGGCCATTGGCCCTCTCCTTATTCCACTACCTTATTCCACTTATGAGTCATAATAAACCCAGACATTTTTATTTTATTGTTATTCAATTTTTCTATCACCACAAGAGAAAAAAACATACAATTCAGCCTTTTCAGCTGATTTATTCCTACCTTCTTCAATCAGAGGTTTTTCATAAGTCAGCTCTAGTGCAGCAGCCTTCCAGACAGTATACTATCCATCAACCTTGGAATGCCATTCATAAACTAAGCAACTATTTGCTGGTCAGTTGAGAGCTATGCATGGAGAACCTCACACCCATTTGGCAATAGGATCTGGCAACTCCTCAGATACTGCCAAAGTTGGACTAAGGTAAAAGAATACACCTAATGATGAACACAATAAGTACATCCTTGTATTCCTCCAGTAGCATGTTCCTGTATCAACCATTTTCATTTTATTATGGCACTGTTATGGACACTGCCTTAATTGTTAGATATTATTGAAGACATTATGGATAATGGTTTTAAGATTATTGTATGTCTTCCCACTGTAGGGGTGGTTTCGATAAATGTCCAATAGTAAACCAATAATTATCTCTCAAATACTGTGTAATGAACTCCCATGTCTGAAAAATTTCTGGTCCAAAATTGCAGTGGTCACTGATGAGCAACACAGCTCTAGTCTGCAGGAATGTAAGTTACAGATACTCCCAAAATCATATCGCATATGTTGAGTGTAGATCTTAAGGGACCTAAAGTCATTGATTGAGCCACCACATTCTGCATTTTAAACATAACCTGCTATTGTTCAGGCCAATTCAAATATGGCCTTTTTATAGGTAGTTTTATGAATTGGGGCTAACAATATTCCCAGATATAATATGCACAATTTCAAAAATACAAAAACCCAAGAAGATTCTGTGTTTCTTATTTCCAGGGATAAGCAATGATAGAACTTTATTTTTAGTTGCCTGTGAAATATCTCAGTGGCTTCTTCTCATGTTATTCCTAGGAATGTCATCATTTAATCAGGTTTTGGATCTTTGTTGTATTTATCAACCATCCTTTATTAGCCATGTGCACTACTGCATTTAAGTAAGTTCCAGCTTGTTCTTCAAATTATGATGTTATCTTCACGTCCTTGATGTACTTTATTATTGCACTTGACACAATCCCTCCTAACTAAATAACAGCAGTAACCTGGCGAATTCAAATAACCCTGCAGCAAATTAGTAAATGTAATTTGGGATCCTTCCTAGATAAAAGAAAGCTGTGTTTGACTCTTTGGTATCATAAAAAAAAAGAAGTGTTTTCAACGATAACTCAATTACTGAATAGCTGCGTTCTTTAACTTGAATATTTTCATTCAGCCAGCAGTTCTCAACCTGTGGGTCGTGACTCCTTTGTAACAATGAAAATGCGTTGCAACATCAAGAAGGTTGAGAACCACTGTGTTACACTGATTATGTTATATGTGGCATTGTGGTACTCAAGCCTTGATAGGTGAGTGCTAGTTTCTATGAGATATCTGCCTTTTTATAAACCAAACAGGGCTACTGTATAGAAAATTTGTTAGTCACAATACTCTAGTTTCTCACATGCTATTAATTAAAGTGGTAATCTAATTTTCTCCATTATATATTCTATACTCTTTCAAATTAACAACCTGAGTGGGCCCAGGAAATTCTGTAGGCTCCCATTTAGTATGTCCAATTAATACTGGCCAGAGGGTAAAGTGCATGCTATTTGTTTATCATACTAGATCGAAGAAAGCATTCCTCAGTAGACATAATCTCTATTTCAGGAATACATGTAGGAAAAGAAGATATAATCACATAAATTCTGTTCAGAATTTTCAATTTTCACCCAAATATTGATCTTAATTCCTTCAACCATTGTGTTTTCATATCTTCCTAATATAAGAATCAATACTATCAGTGCGACTTTATTCATCCCATTCCTTAATAATCATTTAAATATTTTCACTTTGCTGAAATGAGTCCCTTTCTTTCCCCATTCTCCTGTGAATTACTATAATTTTCTTAGCCTGTGTGAGTCCCATGGGGGAAGCTGAGATGGCAAATCTGATATAGCTTCTCAAATCATTGCTTGATTTTACAACAAGATTACATGAGGTGACCATGCAAAAACACCCCCTAAGTTATAGTATTTACCACTATCTGAGTAAGAGGTATAACATAGTATATGGATAAACATTTTAGTCTTTGCAAAACTAATCCAGCATTGCTTGTATTTACAGAAGTATCAACTGCTTCATTTTAGGAATTCTATTTGGCTTTTAAAGGAGGGGAAATATCATTCCCCTTTTCCAGATAAACAGACTTTATAGTGGCTTTTATTCAGTCCACAAGGGTAAGCTATCCTCTCAGAAGGAACTACATGTGTTTGAATCATGTGTACCATCTATTCAATAGTAAATAGTGGGTCCTACATCAATGCAAACATAGTTCTCCATTATTCAATCATTCAAAACCAAGGAGACCACTCCTAAGTTAGTTAATTTCACAATCCATTTTTATTCTAGGTTCTTCAGGAAGCTGATTATTGATCTACAAAAGGAAATAACTCTTTAAAACTATGCCTACTGGTTTCAGCAGCTTCTTGGATTTTCCTCCACCTGCTACCTTCTTGGTGACCAGAGGTCACAGAAGTGCTGTCCATTGTTCTAGCACTTTTTTCACCTTTGGTATTCATAGCAGTTCTGAAGCTAGAAGTTATGGCTCAGATTGACTGCAATCTGATTCAGTGTAGTTCTTTGATCCACTTTAAAACTCTCCCTTACTTTCACTTTATCTATCACAGATATGAATAACTAAGGCATTATCTATTTAGCTTCTCATTATTTTGGATTTCTTCATGTATCCAGTAAGCCAACTTCTCAGGATTGTAAATTCCATTGTCATGTAACTTTTACCTCCAGTATCTGATCACATAACAGCTACAGTCTCATAAAATGGATGACTCAGTAGCCATCAGGGCATCAAAAGTTTATCATCCATCACAATGTATTCACCACGTTTTAGTGAGTCAGGTTTGTTCTAGCAAATCACACTTCTGAAACTAAGTTAGGTACACCAGGACCACCCTCAGGCTCCATTATTCACCAGGAGAACTAGGTGGGCTCAAGGAAGTTCTTGTACTCACAGTTATAGTTAATACAGTTGAAAGTATACAAATTAAAGTCAGCAAAAAGAAAAGGTACATGGGGAAACATGCAAGAGACATCAGAGGCAAGTTTTTAAGTGTCCCTTTCCAGAGAAGTCACACATGGATGCACCTAATTCTACCAGAAATGACGTGTAGACTCTAACTTGAGCCTTGGAGCCTAGGGCTTTTCTTGTGGGTCAATAATGTAGGCATGACTGACCACAACTACTCAGATTCCAGTCTATTGTCCAGAGCAAAACCAGGCATTCACAATAAATCACATTGCTGGATAAACTTAACTGGTCAAAGAGGTACAGCATGTCCCAAGGACTCAGACATACCAAAATAAACTTAAGCTTCAGAGTATTCCCAGGCCTCAGAGGTTATCTCCCAGGAGCCAGGCAAGAGAAGTGCTGTCTTAAAGATAGTCCCTTAGAATGTGCCTAATGTAAACATGCAGGGTTGCTAAGTTAAACTTTACCTACCCACAGTGAAATTAAGATAAATAATAAATACTAATTTACCAAATCCATGCAAAAAAAGTATTCTACAGTTTATCAGAAGTAAAATGCCCAAAGAAAGAATTTTTAATTTCTATGTTTCTACCAAAAAAATCAAAACTGCCCTTACTTACAAATTGATGAAGGGGTAGGATGTGCGAACTTGGGTGAGGGCCCCAAAACTCTGTGAAGGAACAGACTTAGCTAAAATAATGATAGTAATCAGTCACTGTCCCCTTGTGTGCTTGATAATAGTCACTGTCCCCTTATTTGCTTTTCTATGACTGCTACTCAAGAGGGCACAACTGGTAGTTGTTAAGATTCTTAACCCTTGTCCTCAGATAATATCACATGTTTGTAACCTAAGCGTAGTTTTGAAGATATCTTCTAGGTCCTGAGTTTCAGAGGATTGACTAACCTACCTAGACTAAGGACCACAACTGTCCTTGGACCCCCCCGCCCCCAAGGTCTTGCATTTCAGTGGATTGGCTGCCACACCCAAACAGCAGCCCATACCAAGGGACTGACGGTTCCCCTGAACCCAGCCAATTATCAGACCCTGATTGCCTAACTTCCTGCCCACCAAACTGTCTTTAGAACCCCTTCCTCCTAAGTTCTCAGAAAGGTGGATGTGAGAAATTCCTCTCATCTCCATACTTACCTCTATGTGGAATAAACTCTCTACTTTAAACCCTGCTGGCTCTGAGCATTGATTTCCTCTTGAGCAGTGGGCAGATGAACCTGCTTGGGTGGCAACAAAATAATGATTAATTTCCCACAATTTAGGTTGAAAATAAAATCACAAGACAAAAAAAAAACTTTTCAGTTATCCAATAGATATACATACCTAATAACAGTACTAATTTGGATGTTGCCAGATGGTTAGCTAACATATACATAAAGGAAATAAATTCTAGGTATAAGGTTTCTTTTTAAATAAGAGTGTATTTCTCAAAATTACTTAAAATGTTACTTTTTGGCTCAGCGCCTGTGGCTCAATTGGCTAAGGCGCCAGCCATGTACACCTAAGGTGGCGGGTTCGAATCCCCAGCCCGGGTCCACCAAACAACAATGATGGTTGCAACCAAAAAATGGCCGGGCATTGTGGCGGGTGCCTGTGGTCCCAGCTACTTGGGAGGCTGAGGCAGGAGACTCGCTTGAGCCCAGGAGTTGGAGGTTGCTATGAGCTGTGATGTCATGGCACTCTGCCCAGGGGAATAGCTTGAGGCTCTGTCTCAAATAAAATAAAATAAAATAAAATAAAATGTTACTTTTTTGCACTTTTATTTCAACTCCCCCCCCACACAAACTTTAAGCTTTCCCCTCAGAGCTTTTTGTATGATTTAGCCTGTATAAATAAATGTAAATAAATGTAAAAGCATCTGAAATTCCTTAAAAATAAAGAAGAAACCTCTTTATTACAACATAATGATAGTCCATAATGATTTTGCATAATAAAAATATTTTGGCTATTCTTTCACCTCTATGTGAATATTAGAATTTTCTTGTATAAGTAAAATGAAATTTTGATAATTCATTGCTTAGGCATTTAATATATAGAAACATTTAGAGATATTTAGTTCTTCACTAAAATTTTAATTTTTCTCTAGTAAGTGATATCCAGTTTGGCAGGAGAATTTTTAATTGATAATGTTAAAACTAAAGTTATTATCAACATTTATGGAAGCATAAAGTTAACCTGAGATTTCTTGAAAGAATGGAAAACTTTAGCCTTCTTTCTGATCATCCAAGTTTTATGCTATGTCTGTCAACAGAATGAAATCAAAATTATCAAAGGCTAACCAGGCTCTCCCGAAACAGGTGTCAGGCTATTTTAGGGTATAGAAACAAGAGAAGTGAATGAATAACTGGTCACTTGGCTACTTACAGCTTTACTCATGAGGAGATAACAGTTTCCAATTAATAGAGATCTCAGACACAGCTTCTTCAATAAAATATATCACCCTCCCAAACACACACACATATACATACATACACACAGTCACAGTTATGGCAGACCCACAATAGGGCTCATATGAATGCAAGTATGCCAATTTTCCTGCCTGTAAATTATCCCTAATAATATTGTTTCTACCTCTAGGTATTAAATAGCATTTCCCAGTTGTTATTAAACCAGAATATTGCATAACAATCAGCTTGACATTAGCTTTCTATGGAAACTGAGATATACAAATTAATCCTCAGAATCAATATGATCAATGAATAAATGAATAAAATATTAGACAGAGGTTATACCATCAATTCTCAAACAATAACCAGTGGAGTGAGGGGAAAAGAAGATACTGACACAGAGAGTTGAAGTGCACAAAAAAGATAATTAATCATTCTGGCTTTCCTGTCAGACAAAATAAACCTGTTTCTGCCTCTGTTCAAGACCACCTTTGAATATGGAAATAACAGGTGCTTGTACTGAAAGGGATCTCAAATTCCATGTAGCCCTAAACCCTCTGCAAACATTCAATAGCTCCAGATGACCTTGTACACAAGATTAGCACATTCTTTCCATGGTACTTTTCGATGTATGATAAGGATCACAGCCTTGTATCAAAGCTAAGTGGCTCATACATGACTCACAATGCTAAAACTAGGCAAATGAAAGAATGAATGAATGAAACAGAACAATATCTTTTAGAATCTGGACATCAAGATGACTCTCATAAAGCAGCAGAAACTAAGTAATATGTGGGAGTAAGAGTTTCTTTCCACCAAGATCTCCAATTGACTCAGAATACTCTGATAACAGCATAAAAAACACCATTAGCAAGAGATCATTTTAACATATTTATTGATGCATAATGAATATAATATAGCATGCACCTGCTTTAAAGGTAAAATGCAATGATTTTGTATCAAAGTTCCACAGTCATGTAACCATCATCACAGTATTTTTGTCCTATTCAATTTTAGAGTATTTCCACTATCTCAAAAATATTCTTTGTGTCATTTGCAGTTAATCCCTGCTCCCAACCCAGGCACAAACCTTGGCAACCACTAAAATATTTTCTCCATGGACATCATTTCTTTGGATTCTTCATGTAAAGTAAAACATAATGTGTGGCCTTTTGTGAGCATCTTATTTCATTTAGGAGAATATGTCCAAATTTCATACAAGTTGTAATATTTATCATCACTTTCTTCTTTTCATGACTGAATAATATTCTTTTTATGAGAAAGAGTCTCACTTTGTCACTGTTGGTAGAGTGCTGTGGCATCACAGCTCACAGCAACCTCAAACTCTTGGGACGTGAGTGATTCTCTTGCCTTAGCCTCCCAAGTAGCTGGGACTAAAGGAACCCACCAGAACACCAGGTATTTTTAGAGATGGGGTCTCACTCTTTCTCAGGCTGATTTTAAACTCCTGAGCTCAGGCAATCCACCTGCCTCAGCCTCCATGACTGAATAATATTATACAAATATACCACATTTTCTATTCATCCACTGATGAACATTGGATTGTTAAATTTATTGCTAGGTATTTTACTCATTTTATTTTATTGTATGCAGAAATGATATATTAATTTCATTATTTTATTATTCATTAGTAGTGCAAATAAATAGTCTGTTTTTATTTTTGATCTTGTATCCTGCAACCTTGCTGGACTCATTTATTAGCTATAATTTTTATGTGGATTCTATATATATAAGATAATGTCTTCTGCAAATAGAAATAATTTTACTTCTTTTCTAATTTGCATGCCTTTTAGTTCTCTTTCTAATTTCTTTGTAATGTAATTGAAAATTAAAATGTTTATATATTTATTGTTTATAAGATGATGTGTCAAAATATGTGTATATTGTGGAAGGAGCTAATTAACATATAAATTAACTCATATACTTATCACTTTTTGTGGAGAGAACACTTAAAATCCACTCTTAGTCATTTTCAAGTATATGGTTATTAAATATAGCCAACATGTTGCACAATAGATCCCTTGAACTTATTCCTCCTAACTGCAATTTTGTATTCTTTTTTTTTTTTTCAGGCAAAATGGCGAGCTTTCTTTATTTACTGTTGGTTTATATAATCAATCTTGTGCATGCACACTATACAGCAATGACCTCATTAACATTCATTACAATCCCTCTGCACATGCACACTGGATGTCAATGATTTCCCTCTGCACATGCGCAATAATGGACATCAATGACTTCATTAATCCATTTGAACATCTTGTGACTACCCACCTTGTAAGTAGCTCCTCCCTAGTAATCTGATAATCCACCCAACATACACCTTTAAGCATAACCCTTTCAACATAACCCTGTTTGATATAACTTAATGGAGAACATATTGTTAGCCATTATTTCTTTTGTTCTTTCTTTCATCTTTTTTTTTATTAGATCATAATTGTGTACATTAATTCTATCATAGGATACAGTGTGTTGCTTCCATATGCAGTTTGGAAAACTCTCATCCAACTGGCTAACATAGCCATTGTGTCTTTCTCATAATTGTTGTGTTAAGATATTTATATTCAACCTTTAGACAAATTCACATGTACCCTAATAGGATAAATTATAGGCATGATCCTCACAATATCATTCTCTTCACCCATCCTCCCCCTCCCCTCCCCCACCCTTTCCCTGTAGTCTAGGGCTCCATTTGGATTGTAGCTTTCCTAAGATAGCTAACAATTAGTTTCATAATAGTGTTGAGTACATTGGATATTTTTTCTTCCATTCTTGAGATGCTTTGCTAAGGAGGACATTTTCCAGCTCCATCTATGTAAACATGAAGGAGGCAAGGTCTCCATCTTTCTTTGTGGCTGTATAGTATTCCATGGTGTACATATACCACAATTTATTAATCCATTCATGGGTCGATGGGCACTTGGGCTTCTTCCATGATCTAGTGATTGTGAATTGGGCTGCAATGAACATTCTGGTACAGATATCTGTATTATAGCGTGATTTATGGTCTTCTCGGTATATACCTAACAGAGGAATTACAGGATCAAATGGTAGATCTATATTTAGATCTCTGAGTGTTCTCCATATGGTTTTCCAAAAGGGGCAATTTTTTTTTTTTTTACAAAATGAAAACAAGAAATCCTTATTTTAAACTTTCTGAATGTCTTAAATTCTCCAGCATTAACTTCTCCATCAATGGGGGTGTGGAGACAAGAAAATGACCCTTACAGCGATCTTGGGGTTAGCTGAGAGCCTAAGGCATGCTAGGGTTGGTCACTGTACTCATGTGGTTGCTCAAATCTGCACGGCAGGATTTGCTATCCGTTTTCCAGATGAGGAAACTGAAGCTCACAGGGGTTTAGGCTCTTGCTTAGGGGTGCTCAGCTGGCAGGTGGTAGAGCTGGATTCAAACACACATTCGTCTGTCTCTCAGGCAGCTTCTTCCTGTAGACATAATGCCCCGACCATCTTTCTGAGTAGCAGCTGTTATCTTTTCCTGTCTTTAACTTCCATCCAGATTGGCCATCTCTGGCTCTGATGATGTAAAGGAAATTGGAGAATGGAGCAAAAAGCTCCCTACTTCAGGAGATTACGATGTACAGAGTCACACCTTGAAGTGTGCTTTTTGCTAATGGACCCAACTGTCCAAATTCTAAACTAAACTCTTCCTTATCTCCAAAATTTATATTGTGCTCAAATAATGCCTTTGGAGTGGCGGTGGTGGTGATGCTGGTAATGGTGGTGTTGATGATGGAGAAGCGGGCTGCTCGTGACAGTGGTGGTGGAGGTGATCATGACGATGGTGGTGATGAGGATGGTGTGGCAGCTTTTTATGGTGGGATTAATACAACCAAGAAACGATTTGATTGGTGTAACCAAGCTGATGAGAATCTGGGACAGTGATGCATCTTCACCAAATTTCACCAGGACTGAGGCAGCAACCAGACTCCAATGGGGTAATTGATAGTGCATGATCATTCTTTCTTATCGCAAACTCTTGGGTCTGCACGTTTGGCCTTCCCAAGCCCTAGACAGGAAAAGTACGGAAAGAAAGAAAAGCCAGAATAATTTCCACTAAGCCCTGGTACATTCTCATCCTAGAGAGAGACATACTTACTTTTTTTTTGAGACAAAGAGGCAGGATCTCACTCAGTCACCCAGGCTGGAGTTCAGTGGCATGACCATAGCTCATTGCAACCTCAAATTTCTGGGCTTAAATGATGCTCCTGCCTTCACCTCTTGAGTAGCTAGGATTATAAATATGTGCCACTATGTCCGGCTAATTAAAAAAAAAAAAAACTTTTTTAGAGATGGGGTCTCACTATGTCGCCCAGCTGGTCTCAAAGTCCTGGGCTCTAGTGATTTTCCTGTCTTGGCTTCTCAAAGTGCCAGGCATGCAGCACCATGTCCAGCCATTTAATTTTTTTTTTTTTCTGGCCAGGGCCAGGTTTGAACCTGCCACCTCTGATATATGGGGCTGGCGGCCTACTCTTTTGAGCCATAGGTGCCACCCGCCATTTAATCTTTTTAATCTCACAGATTTGGAATCAAAGAAAATTCAATCGAGTGCTTTCTCTTACCTGAGCCTCAGTTTCCTCCTTAGTCAAATGATGTCGAGCTTTACCAATTATTCTAAGGATCTAGTAAGATGGTTCATCACAGTTGTAGGCATGAAACAGACATTGAGCAATCAGTATCTGATCCACAAAATGTCATTAAAGTAATCCTTTCAACAACTCCCTGGAGTATCCCCATTTTACAGCTGTGCAGATGGAGGCAGGGAAGGGTTAAGTAACTTTTAATAGTAGCTGATGTTTGCCGGTGCAAGTACTGTGCTAAACTTCACCTCACTGAATCCTAACGACAACCACACGAGATAGTACCTTTATTCTCTGCATTTTACAGATGAGAAGACTGAGGCACAGAGAGGTTTAGAAACTTGCCTGAGTGGGGGGAGGAAGATGCAGGATTTGTACTCGGGTTACTGACTCCTGAATCCACTTGTTTAACTGGGGATTGGAATGGTGGCCAGTACGGGTCACGTGGCAGCGGGGCTGGCTAGGGATCTGGGCAGAGTCTCACACGGAAACAGCCGCCACCTGGGCAGTGTGTCCTTCCCTTGCCAGGATTTGCAGCCGACACGTTCATGCTTCCAAAGGTCGCCCTTGACCATGTGTATGTGATGGGGATCCTGGGCCCGGCCCAGCTGCCTTGGCAAGTGTGCTGTGGAACCGCCGTCTCCTCCACGCCTGGGAGGATGTGCTCCTTACACTCTTTGGGCTCCAAGAACCTGGCTCCAAATGTATTAGGCATTTAACAAATAAAAAAAAAACGTTTACGTTCCCTCTGTTAGGTGAAAGAAATAAAAAACAGCACAAAAGAGCACCAACAAACCTCTCCCATCCCTCCATGACCAGACACATTCTGTGCTTGGCTTCCCTGGGTGGCCTTCTCTAACGGCTTCTAATTCACAGAGACAAAAAACATAAAACAATTTAAGGCATTGGCACACTCAGCTTGGCAACCCGGCTTGTTCCTAGGGGAGAGTTTTTGGCAGGGCCCTCCTGAGGTCAGTCTAGCAGGGAGGCTGGGAGGCTCACAGGAACGTTGGAAAGAAGGTTTGGGTTTTTTTCTTTCCCTGTCTTCCTTTTTTCCCTTTTTTGCTTATGCTGTTCTCTGCTTGCTGAGCCTGAGAGGTATTTGAGGGAAGTGGGCTGGCTGGATAATTATCTGGCTGGTAATTACAGCCAGTTGTGGAGGAATATTGCGTCTTCCAAACGGTCCCCATGCCAGCTGGGAAGAGCCCTCCCCAAACGATGGATTTATGGCTGGCTGTGTGGAGTGGGATGTATGTTTTGGCTTGTGTGCTCGGGAGAGCACAGCCTCTCCCTCTTTCTTTGCCTCTCTCTCTCTCTTTAATCTCAACTTCAGAAGGGAAGGAGTTGGTCGTTAATTCATTTGGGTTTCGAATCTGTGCTTTCTCATGCGAGAGACTCGGGAGCTGTGATGAGTTTGCTCCCCATTGTGTCTCCAGTATTGAGCAAGCAGTGTTCAGTTAATATTGACCAAATGAAGTAAGTTTATTCACAAACAAGCATGGATAGAACATCAACCAATACCTACAGAACGATTCAGATAGGCCAAAGCTCTTTGATAAATAGTTTCCATGTACTGAGCGGTGGATGCCCATTATCACTCCCATTTTACAGAGGAGGAGACTGAGGCTCAGAGAGATGAGTAATTTGCTTAGGGCCACACAGCTAGAAAGTCAGAGCAGGTGTTCAAACCTGGGCAGCCGACCACAATATGGACGGATGGGTAGAAGACTGGATATTGGGATGATAGATGATAGACTTCCATAGAGAAACTTAACTCAGTCCTATCGTGTTTCCCCGAAAATAAGACACTGTCATATATTTATTTTTTCTCAAGAAGACACACTAGGGCGTATTTTCAGGGGATGTCTTCCTCTCCGTGCTGAAATGTGTGGTGTGGCTATGCAGATACACTGCATAACCACGCCCATCACTAGGTCTTATTATTGGGGTAGGGCTTATATTTAACAAATGCATAGAAATCCCGCTAGGGCTTATTTTTGGGGTAGGTTTTACTTTCAGGGAAACATGGTATCTATTGGTGAGAGAAGTATCTGGAAGGATTTCAGGTTTAAGCAGTAAAATCTGTAGCCAAGCCAGATTTTTTGATACTTTGGCCAGAGGTCCTGCCCATCTTATTGTCATCTGGATTTTTCCACGTCAGAGGAGTTTCTAAGGTGGAAGTCTGCACATTCAGGCTGCATAACCTCTCCCTTGCTAGGACTAGTTGTCTTGAGGGAAGTAGATGTGATCATCACCCCTGATCCTTAGGAGGGGAACCCACAATCATGGATTGCCTAGGACCAAGGGGTGGGATATCTCTGGCACTGCTTCCTGATCAGCGAGTCACTTTGGGCAGCTTACCTACCTCTCTGAGCCTCAGTTTCTCCATCTGTAAAATAGGGATGGTGCTTTCGTCTGTCTTATAGGGCTAATGTAAGGTTGAAATGGATAATGCTTGTAAGATACCTAGCATAGGGCGTGTTTCAGAAAATGTGAAATCAAGCCTCACCGCATAGTTATAGTTCGGTGTCCATGGCAGCATCTAAAGTCATCACACTCAGTTGGCTGTCAGCTCATCTAACGAGGCATGGCTGTTTTCTGTGTTATTTTCTGGGGTTGCAAACCTGAATGTCTACAGGGGACAGGAGCAAACTCAACCTATGACATGTCAGATCATCCTCTCCCCATAGGATGCTTTGGGGTTTCCCACAGCCCTGCGAGGGAACAATAATGACTCTCATGCCCATTTCTCAGACAAGTAAACTGAGACCCAGGAAAGTAAAGAGATTTGCTCAAAGTCACTTGTGTCCTAAGGGGCTGAGGTGAGGCTCTCCTGGCTACAGAACTGTTCGCCCTTTTATGATTGCTTTGAATCCTTTCCGTATAGGTTTTGCACCTATTATTTAACTCATTCCCTTTTATTTTACATGGAGGCATTTTTCATTTGATGCACTATCTAATATGTTAAGTGTTATTTTACATTCTAAAAGCAATCCTGGGTGAACATCCTTTACCTCCAGCAGGATTTCTCAACAGCGGCACTCGTGGCATTTGAGGCTGGGTAGTTGGCCACCGCTGGGGCTGTCCTGTGCATTGCGGGCTGTTTAGCCGTGTCCCTGGCCTCTACGGACTGGATGTGAGTAGCACCCCATTCAATGTTTCCCTTACGGGGCGAGGAGGAGTAAACTTGCTTTCTGTGGAGACCTACTGAACTATGTCTTTGTGTTCCGGCCCGATCATTTCCTGGGTGTAAATGTTTGTGCTGTTTTTTCTTGAAGGTTCTTGATGCATAGTGCCCAAGTGTCTTCCACAAAAGTTGTACCAGCGCCCAAGGCCGCCTGCAGTGCGTGCCTGATGCTGCTCCTCCACCTGCCTGCTGATGTCACAGGGAATCCTTTAGAAGTGCTTGTGGACTTTTAGATTATCCTTGAAGATTATCCAAATCCGTCATTTCCAGGGAAAACTGAGGCCGCAAGGGTCAGGAACTCAATTAAGGCCACACAGCAAGTAAATGGCAAAGTCGAGATTCTCGGAACATCGGTGAACAACAAGTTGTAACCGTCATCTGGCATCTCCAGTAATGGTAGTCTTGATCATTCTCTATTAAGATTGATTCGTCGAGGCAAATTTTATTTCCAGGACCTTTTTTTTTTTTCTCCCAGGTGGTGTGGAATTCCATAAAATAATTTTTTACGGTGTTGGCTGTGGATAAAGGCAGTACTTTGGTGGCAGGGAGTGATGTATCCTGGGCAGTGGAAGGGCTGGTAAAAGTTTATGGGCCTGCAGCCTGCCACGAACTGGGTTTATTGTCCTTTGTAAATTCTCTGTCAGTTTTTCCCCTTTGAAGTCAAGAGCGATGGAATCAGTGGTCTAATTGAGACAGCATGGGAAGAGGATGGTGGTGCTCATAGAGAGAGGGGGCCGGTGCACTCCTGCAAGTGGATGTGGCCCGGAGCATGAGCAACTCAAAGGGAAGAGATCTGTTGACCAAACTCCACTGAGAATGAGCTGTCCCCGGGGAGGGGCCAGGGGCGCCCTGACCTGGTCTGTGTCTGTCTCTCTGACTGCACTGTCCCTCTCACCTCCAAGGCTCACTGTGCTGTAGCCATGATTACCTTCTTTCTTTTCCTCCAGGAGCCGTATCTGTTCCCACCTCAGGGTCTTTGAACGCGCCATTCCCTCTGCCTGGGACTCCTTTTCAAGACCTCTCCTGATGGCTGGTTCCTCTGATTAATTTAGGTCTCTGTTCATGCCATTGCCTCAGAGAGACCGCTCTAGTTAAGAAACGTTTCCTCCTAGTCACTCTCTATTGTGTCAGTTGAGATTTCGCCATTCACTACATGAGATTTTTCTTATATGTTTACCAATTCATGACATGGTCTCCCTGCTGGGGCCAAGGACCTGCATATCTTCTTCACAGGCTATTTTCAGTGGCTGGAATCAGGTGGGCCTACAATGGCTGCTCCCTGATAGAATGGAGTACTTGAGGGACTATGCCAGGTAAGATAGAGAGAGATTTAATCAGAGTAGGGTGATAAAATACAGGCATGTACAAAAATCACAAGCAAGCAGGTGACAGTGGCATTGGCTGCTAGAGGCGTGGTTCACAGGATGGAGGTGAGGTCTCTGAGGAGTCTTCCTGCAAGTGATGATGGCATTTGAACAGACCTTCAAAGATACAAAGGGTTCGAATGGGTGGGAAAGAGTCGTGGGTAAGGCATTTCAGGCCAGAGGCTTGATGGAGGCTTTGTGAAAGGTTGAAGTCGTCTATGGAGACAGGCACATGGTTGTTTGGTTAAGGAGGCTGAGTTATTAGAGCCTGAAGCAGAGAGCGCCCCGTGGTGCTGCCAGCCTTTGGGGGTTGTCTTGGATGAGGACCTGAAAGGTACATATTGAAGTCCAAGAGAACTCTGGAGTCAGATGGAACTGGGCTTTAAAAATTAGTCACTGAGTAGCTGCGTCTATGTCAGTTAGCTACTGCTGTGTAACAAACCACCTAACACGGGGGGGTTAGGACAGTGACCAGTTATTTAGCTCATGGGTCTGTGGACTGATTGGGAGGCTAGGCTCAACCTGGATCTTTCATGTGTTTGCAAAGATTGCGAGACAGAAGTAGAGCAAGAGATGGAGGGAGAGGGAGGGAAGGGGCAGAGAAGTTGGGAGGGAGTGTGAGAGAAAGAAAAAGAAAGGAGAAAGAGGGAGGAGATTGTAAAATTTTTGGAGGTCCAGCTTGGAACTAGCACATTGTCACTTCTGCCACATTGTGTGGACAAAGCTTTGTGTGGACAAAGCAAATCTCCCTGAGGTCAGCTCTGATTTGAGACATTGGGAAATATACTTCACTTCTCGATGGAGATAACGGCAAAGTGTGTGGATCCAGGGAGGAGCAAACAATTTTGACCATTTTACAACCTACTAGGGAGACTGTGGGCAGGTGATTTAAACTTTCTGAGTCTTGTTGTTTTAATCTGTAAAACACGACTCAAGGCACAGAAATTTCTTAGTGTAGAACCTGGCCCTACTCAATAAATGGTGACCGTCATGGCTCAGCCACATACCATTATGAAATACCCTCGCAGTCGTGGGTGGAGACAGAAGAACTGACTTCAAATATGATGATTAGCTGTGAAAGACTAGGCAAGATTCTAGATCTCCTAGTTTCCTGTCTACCTCACTATGGTGAAAGCCCATTGCAAATCCAGAGCACAACTTAATTCAACAAGCGTTTATTGAGTGCCTCTGTGTGCAGGCCTTGTATGGGATGTTAGGGGTATAATGATTAAGAAGAATATGCCTCCTTAGGGTCTAGTGGAGAAACGGAATTACACAGAACTCTCTGCAACACAATATGATGATCCCTGCTGCAGGAGCAGCATATAATGACAATAAAATGATAGTATAAATAATGACACCTGTGGCTAAAATCATGCCCACTATTTGCTGAGGGATTCCAGGGTACTGGTGTCTCTGCTAAACACAGGAACTCGCCGAGTGCTGCAGTTAAGGGCACAGCCTCTCCCCGTGATTAATTCCTTTCCACCACTAGTAGCTGTGCAACCCTGACAGGTGACTAAACCTCTCTGAACCTCAGTTTCCTCCTCTAAAATGGGGTCAGCGACAGTGATGGCCTCACTGGGTTGTTGTGAGATTAAATGGGATGAGTGTTAGCAAGTGCTCAAGCATTCAAATACCCACCATCTTATGTCATCCCATTCCCTCTGCAACCCTGCAAATAAGGACATGACCCCAATTTTGTGGATGAGAAAACTATAGCCCCAAGGATTCTGGGGTACAGAGGTTTGGGAACACCAAAAAGACACGAAATATTCCTGGCCAGATCAGAGAGGCCGTGGCGATCCCTGATAGAGGTGGATCTACACGTTTGCCGGGGAGTTTCTTTCTCTATCTGGCCCAGCAGGGGCTGTTTGCCTGGTTCTCTCCGTATGAGATTTTAACGCTGCTGTCATAGTCCTGTGGTGCACGGGTTCTGAGGTGACCCCCGAGTCATGTCCTTGTATATTTCCTTCCTCTTGAATGTGGGGAAATCCTGTGACTTGCTTCTAACCAGTAGAATATTTCAAAGGGGGATGAAATGTCATACCTGTGACGCTGTTACCTTGCATAATGCTTGGTCCTAGGAGACTTGAGCCAGGGACATCAAGCCACTGCCGGCCTTGAACGTGGACGCTGCTTTGATGTGAATTGCCATGTGGCAGGGAACTTCGGGCGGCCTCTAGGAGCTGAGAACCTCAGTCCTGTAGCCCCAAGAAGCCGAGTTCTGCTGACAGCAATGTGAACTTTAGACGGGACCTGGACGGGAATACGGCACTGCGCATGCGCTGCTGTGGCCTTGTGAGGCGCTGAGCAGAGGAGCCTGCTAAGTTGTGACTGGACTCCTGACCTCTCGGATAATCAGCGTGTGTTGTTTTATACGCCAGCTCTGTAGTAATTTGTTACACAGCAGTGGAAGACAAATTCAGATGGGGATTTGCCATGCTCTGCTCCAGTGATCGTCAGTCCTTCCAGGTTTGAGTTCCGCTGAACTTTGCCCAGCAGTCGCCCGTCTCAGCATGCGGTTTCTGTTTCTTAGACACAATCTCATTTCACAGGGACCCAGGACCTGCATTCAGCATCAGCTAACTAGCTCTGTGTTTTGGGGAAAGTTGCTTACCCTCTCTGGGTCTTGCTTTCCCTGTCTGTAAAACCGGGGCAAAGTAGCAGCACTAGGTCACAGGGATTATAGAAATAAGGGTTACATGGCTAACGCATGTGAAGAACCGAACGATGCCTGGATGCATAGTTAGCAGTCAACGTAAGTATTAACAATATTACACAAATGAATAGGATGTTGTTACTATCATGATCATCATTACAGTGTATGTAGTAGATGGTAAACTCTCCATTTTGTAGAAGGGAAAATTGAGGGCTAAAAGCAATAAACGGCTTGCTTAAGGCCCCAGGTCTATTTGGTGGCAAAGCAGGGGTTTGAACCTGTTCCCCCTGTCGTTTCTCTTCCCCCTGCCTCCATCCTGCACCCTTTGTTGTCCACATCTCCATATGTTTCTACCTAGTGGATCTTCGTTTAAACACATGACTTGGTCATGTCCAGTTGACATTTGTCCACTTGTGGCTGAATTCCCTCCTCTAGGGCCATCCCATCCTGGGGCTCCCCTGACAGCTCACCTGTCAGCAGCTCGCTCTGCTGATGCCATGGACCACATGCCTTTGTCTGAGCCTGGGGTGGGGACTAGACCTTATTTGTTTATGTTGTGAATCACAGAACTTAGCCCTCCATCTGGTGCAGAGTAAGAGCTCGGTGTATGTATGAATAAGTGAATGAATGAATGAAAGCATGAATGAAGATAATAATTAAAAAAAAAAAACCCAAAGCTGTGACTTTGGGATAAATCTAGAGCTGCATCTAGCTCTGAATCCCTGAGCCTAGATAGGTGCTTGGCAGGTTCATTGAACGTAGACTTGGCTGCACGAAGATGCTGATAGCAAATAGAGTTCCAAGGGAATCCCGAACTGGGAACTCCTCAAGAGGAGAGCAGGCCTTTCCTTATCGTGGTATCTCTTTGTCAGATGGTCCTGTGTGGTCAGGCCCTGTTTGTCGATGGATTACTAAGTGTAGCAATGCAACAGTTGCCACGGTGCATCTGAGAATTGTGAGCTCATCAAATCAAAAGACCAATTTACCATCCTTGTTGAATCCTCAACATCCTGGGCAATGCCAGGTAGTCATGGGTCCTCAGATCCCAGGAGTCAGGACAACTGACCATCAGCCCTCGGGCAGATCACCCAAACCATGGCTTGAGCACCACAGAGGACATGACTGCCCCTTACCCTCCAGGGCTACACTTTTTCTGCCTTTGCAAAAAAGGCACTAAAAGCCACTCCTGTGGTTTGAAGCACCAGCTCCTCCACGTTGTGTAAACACAGTTTTGTGTGGTTAAAAATGTATTTTTAAAATGTCACTAATTACCCAATAGCCTGTAACCACTCTTTCAAGGATTTAATTGGTCTGTCACGTAAATACCTAATTAGGGGCCCTGGAGAATGGAACAACAAGAGTTCTGGCTTCCTGAGGCCTCCTGGCTACTTCTCTCTCGAGGTCCAGTGGAGACACTGAGGTCCCCTGCATCAGCGGCCGCAGGAGGAGGAGGGGCGTTCTCAGGCCTCCTCAGGTCTGTGGTGCTCTGGCCTCCAGGTTGGAGCTGGGGCTGGCACACAGGGATTTCTCAGGCTACCAAGCTTAATGGGAACCAACTGGCCTGGCCCCTCCTCCATGCCCACCAGAATGTGATCATTTCAAACCCAAATGACTCACACATGTGAGTCTCTGGCCCCCCGCTTTACTATTCACCCCAAATAGCCTGGCTTGCCCATGTTTGCATTAATGTATACAGCAATCATTTAATTAAAAAAAAAAAAAAAAGAACAGCTACAATTTGTTACAAGTTACAGGAGTCTAGGTGAATAGATTTCATTCTAAAGGATCCAGCAACCTCCATACCCAATAATGGTTGATTTTTTTTCCCCTTGATTTTTGTATTGCCTCAAAATACAGGGCTGACTTTTTTTTTGCCCCTCTGATTGAAACAGCTTTTCCTTCTAGGCAAGATTTTGGGCACCAACTTTTATCTGCTTCTTTGGCGGTTTCTTTTTATGACCTGCCATCCACAAGGGAAGGAGAGGAACATGTTGGCTGCACCTGGCCGGACAGTAGCCATTACTTGAGAGATGTGGCTGCAGAAGGAGCAATGTCCACGGTCCTCGGTCTTCAAAGCATCTCCCTGAAACAGGAGTCCTGGCTGGACAGTGGGGTGATTTTTAGAAGACGAGGTTACCCAGCTTTGTGAAGCACTGAGCCGCCCTGCTCTGGGCAGTATCTGTGCCCAGAAGACACCAGTTATCAAGTGTCTACCAAGTGTCATGTACAACTTAGAGGTTTGGCAGGGAGCGATGGCTAACTGTGAGTTCTGCCTAGGAGCTGGGAGAGCACAGTCAAATCTTTTGCCCATCTGTGCCTCAGTGATACGCTCTAGAAAATGGGTGTAATACACAGTCATGGACCAATAGGCGAGTTGTTGCAAGGGTGGAATCAGACTAACTACAAGGTCCACACACCACCAGTGGCCATTATTACTTGTGGGTTTATCTCTTTACCTGCAGGATGGGGAAAAAGCATATACCTCATTGGCTTGTGGGGGGGGGGGTTTAAAGGACTTCATGTACACAAAGCACTTAGCACGGTGCTTGGCGTGGTTTAGGTTGTCAAGATGTGTTAATCATTCATTTCATAGCCCTTCATTATTATTTTCATCTCATCTCATTTGGGTCATGATCTGGCTTGGAAACTGGGGTGCAAAAGAGTTAGGTAACTTGCCCCAGGGCACACAGCTGGGAATATGAACGGAGACCTGGGATTTGAAAGTTGGTCCACGTGACTCAGAGTCTGTGAGCACCTGTTTGCTCTAACATCTTAGCACGGTTCATGGAGAAGGTACTAAGTCCTGGACACTCAATGATCACAAAGAAAGGTTTATAGGGTTTTGGTTATAAGGGAAGAGGCAAATCAACAAAGACAGAGCACAATTCCTGGAAGGAGGGAGATACTGAGGGTGGGTGTGAGGATTTGTAGGGCTGGGAGGTTGATGCATAAAAAGGCACAGAGGAAAAACTGACCCACAAGGAAAAAGAACAAATACTTTGGTTGGTTGCACTTAAAAGGAGCCAAAATGGTTAATTGGTGATGCTGATATTTTAATTTTTTTGTCTGTGTTTCTTTGGCTTCCATGATGGGAAAACAATTATAAATGTATGGAACACTTTACAGATTTTCAGGCTGGACACAATGGCTCATGCCTGTAATCCCAGCACTTTGGGAGGCTGAGGCAGGAGGATTGTTCAAGGCCAAGAGTGTAAGACCAGCCTGGGCAGCATAGGGAGACCCTGTGTCTACTAAAAATAATAAAATTAGCCAGGCATAGTGGTGAACATCTATGGTCCCAGTTACTCAGGAGACTGAGGCAGAGCGAGCTCTCGAGAATGGGAGTTTGAGGCTGCAAGGAGCTACGACGGCACTACTACATCCCAGCCTGGGCAACAGAGCAAGAATCTGCCTTCTAAAACATTTTAAAAAGAAATAATTTTTTCCCCCTAACGGTACTAATTTAAAAGACCCAGTACAGTTTCTTTCCTTGGATGCCTTAAAGAGAGATTTTCCTTGAGGTGAGAGACTACTCTTTATTTACTTATTTATTTAATGATAGATTGGTTGAATATTATTTTTAATCAAGACATTTGCGATTGTTCATGAAAAAGTAAACATTCAGAAAAATAAAAGAAGCTGAAAATAATTACTTATAGTTCTCCTATCCAAACATTGAACATTTTGGAATGTTTTTCTTTCAATATTTTTTCTCTAAGAGTTAGGAAAAAAATGCCTAATTTTCATAACACTGTAAAGATAATTTTGTATACTGCATTTTCTTTTATTTTCTTTCTTTTCTTTTATTTATTTATTTTTTGAGACAGAGTCTCACTCTGTACCCCCAGGGCAGAGTGCGTGGCTCATAGCAACCTTAAACTCCTGGGCTCAAGTGATGCTCTTGCCTCAGCCTCAGGACTGAGGATTACAGGTGCCCCCAACAACTCCTGGCTACGTTTTGGAGATGGGGTCTCCCTCTTGCTCAGGCTGGTCTTGAACTCCTGACCTCAATCAATCCACTCACCTCAGCCTCCTAGAGTGCTAGGATTACAGGCATAAGCCACAGTGCCCAGCTGTATACTGCATTTCCCTGTAATATTTTAGCAAGCACTTCAATATTACTGTACGGTTGTATAAACAAATTTTTAAATAATTCCTCAGAGTAGGGATGTTCCAAAGTCAATCATTCCTCCAATGTTGGTATTCCATGCTGTTTTTCATCCTTTTCACTATTCCAAAGGAAAAGACAATGAACAACTTTTTATATGTGGAGGTTTTTTTTTTTTTCTTAAGTCATACCCATGAATCATGAATACATTAACGCATATGTGGGGTACAATATGTTGTTTTTTTATACAATCTGATGTGCTTACATCAAACCAATCAAACCACATAGCTTTCACCTCATTTACTTGATTATTGTGTTAAGACATTTATGTTCTACACTTGACAGATTTGACTTGTACCCTTGCAATATGCTCCATAGGTGTGGTCCCGCTGTTTACCCTCCCTCTATCAAACCTCTCCCCTCCTCTCCCTTCCCACTCCATTTCTCTCCTTCATCCTGGGCTATACTTGTGTTCTATCTTTCGTAAGAAAGTGTGAGTAAATATAAGTTGGTTTCACAAAAGTGCTGAGTACATTGGATACTTTTTCCTCCATTCTT